>JAHBMJ010003975.1:0-22790 GCA_018398765.1 Chromera velia | reverse complement strand
TGTGTGTGTGTGTGTGTGTGTGTGTGTGTGTGTGTGTGTTTGTGTGTGTGTGTTTGTGTGTGTGTGTGTGTGTGTGTGTGTGTGTGTTCGCTGGTTGGTTGGAAATTCGGCAGGTATTTTTCATCTGTCCTCCAATCTGCAATCCCACTGCCTGACAGACAGACAAACACATACACAATGGCTGCCTTCTTCCGGCCAACGTCTTCTTCACGCTCTCGGGTTATTTGAAGTCTCTCTCTTTCTTTTTTTCCTCACCTGAAGAGTGGACTAAGGATGCTCCAAGACTGACCTCGACTTGGTTTCCTTCCCTGTCTCTCGGTTTTTTGCTATCGCACTCGCGCAGACACACACTGGCCCGCGCGCGCGCGCGCGCAGACAGACAGACAGACACACACACACACACACACAGCTAAACACATACATACATGCACGTACACACACAGAGACAGAAAGAGAGAGGGGGGGGGGCACACACACACACACACACACACACACAGAGAGAGAGAGAGAGAGAGAGAGAGAGGAGGGGGAGGGAGAGACTGACACACACACACACACGCAGAGCTAGAGAGAGGGAAAGAGAAAGAGGAAGAAGGGAGGGGTGGGAGAGAGAAATATAGACCGACAGGCACAAAACAGAGACAGAGACTCACTCACCCACTCACTCATCGTACCCCCCTTGCCCATTGTGCTTGCAGGCTGCTGAAGAGGAGAGAGACCAGTCTCCTGAGACGACAGGGGACGAGGCGAAGAAAGAGAAGGCGAAGGAAGAGCCGAAAAAGGAGAAGTAGAGGAAGGAGGAAAGAAGCTCAATGGAATTCAGGGGAAAGGAAGAGAAAAGGAAGGGGGTCAAGGTATCTTACTAGATGTCTTGCAAGCTGCAAAGTCGTTCGAGCTTCCTTTCTCGACTCTTTCTTTCTTCATGTCTCTCTATCCATCTTTTGTTCTCTCTCGGGCGAATGCTAGTCGACTCTTCCGCCTGGTGGTAGAAAAGAAAATTCGTTTGTTGATCGTCCTGAGAGCGTTCGGGTGGAACAGGCTGCATGACCTCCGTACGTCTTCTCGTTAAGATCTTTTGTTCATCTCTTGGTCTTTCTCTTTCTCTTTCCTTTCTTCCTTTGTTCCTCCCTTCCTCCCTTCCTCCTTTCCTTTCTTCGTTCCTTTGTTCCTTCCTACCTGCTTGCCTTCCTTCCTTCCTTCCTTCCTTCCTTCCTTCGG
The DNA here is from genome assembly GCA_018398765.1 of Chromera velia. Classification (NCBI taxonomy): domain Eukaryota; family Chromeraceae; genus Chromera; species Chromera velia. Next base: position 21,572 of record JAHBMJ010003975.1, on the reverse strand, counting down.
GTCCCTAGTCAGTCTTGCAGCATCCTCGTGTTCGCGTATCTGGCGACTCACACTGCTTTCAAATTGTACTGAGATTCACAAAACAGTTTGCATGTATGTTAATTGAACTAAAGTCTTTTTGTATGGTATATACACTTCTGTCAGTACTAAACTGCCTTAAAACTGGTAATATTAGTATAATTTGGGTTTATAGATACTTGTCTTTATAGCGTAAATTATAGGGAAACTGTTGTCACACCCTGAGTTGTTAAACGATTAGCTTAACTATCGGCTTGACTAGCTAAATACAGGTTTTTGCATGCATGGCTTAGGTAAAACTCTAGCTAAAACTAGTGCTAAAAGTTGCTTCAAAACGGAACGGCCGGTGTGGCCCCATACTGCCCCCCGCGGCTCACATTTTTTGAAGCAAAGTCGAACATCTGAAACCAAACTTAAGTGTAATTTACTGTGTAAACTCAGTGCTAAACTGTTTATATACCTAAGTTCCATAAACTGTATAGCTTATAAACTTTTTGATTGATTGATTGATAAAATCTAAAATAAAATATACTTGTCCACTAGCAGTAGCTGCAATTTTTAGCCTACATCGCTGCGCGCATGCATGCGCACCCTACTAGTAGACTTGCATGATGGCCCCCGGCCAACCAGTTTTGCATTGTTAGTGAATCACTGAGAGTGATTCACGTAACAGCCGCATAATAAGCAAAACTTTAATAATATTGATAGCATTGGGATCTAATGTGAGTTTGAGTTCTAGTCTATGTTGTACCAGCATTATGCAGTCACATCTACGTAGTCACAATGTATGGCAAGACCTGAGACACGCGATTCGCACTCTTTTCACATCGGGTCCTACCAATTGTGGACAGTATAACTCACGATCCTGACACGTGTTCGCTTTCTTGAACTCGTCTGATGCGCGAAATCGCTGGAGTATCCGGTTTCGTTCTTGCGGATGGGCCTGGACAACGGAACATGCTGTTTCAAAAAGCAAGTGTTTTCGACGGAGGCGTGTCTCCGCTTTTGAGTCCATGTACATCCACTTCAATACAGCAAGAGGGGAAACAGTTCCGCAGAAAACCAATCGCTGCACGGATGGAGCCCTCAAGTTGGTGTCCAACTGGGTTTTCCCCTCACAAGGGTAAATGCCACCCTGTCCACGCTCATTGTACAGGACATGTTTCCGCAAGTGCGCCAATAAGCCACCCAGAAAATGGGGGGTGCCAAGTATTCGTAAGTCAACACGTGGGGGGCGTGTGCCGGAAGGGCTTGGGAGCTGCAGGCACCCGTCTCCATCAAAGTATCCGCGCACAAAGTGGCTTGTCAGATCTGAGGGCAAATGTGATGGCCACTTCAAGATGGACGATTTTCGGGGCACACAACCATGTGCCTTGAGGTCTAAGCCAAGCTGGTCGTTGTAAATGGTGGTTGCAGTGTAGCACCGACGTTTCACCGCGACATGATCCGAATCCTTTTCCTCACCCTTCTTCGCCGTCAAACTTCTCAGACTGTTTGACAGCGCGTAAGTTGACTGCAATACCGCACGAAAATTTTCGACATGCTCTCTGTCTGAACATTTGAGCTCCAGGCCAACAACGTGCTTCAAGCTCTTCTTGAGGTTGATTTCGGATACGCATCCGTCGGCCATGAGAAAGCCCAGCCAGTACGCCATAGATGGTGTCAAGTTCTCCTGGCTGAAGAAGTTAGACCGCACATAGCGGGACGAAGCTTGCCGAACGACCCCTCCATGAATCTGTACCATTTCTCTCGCTTTTATATAATATGCGGAGAACTCCGGGCAGTCGTGATGAAAATGCACTCACCGGCACTCACTGCAGACTGCACAGGAAAATTTTTCAATACACCAGAAAATACAGAAAGCGCGTTCCGCAGCTTTTTTCAATCGGGGTCACCGAAGAACCCTTTCACACATTGCGGGTTCTGATCGGAGGGCCAAGAATGGTTTGCATAACGAGCTCCATCAAGCTGACAGTGGAACAATTCTGAGACCTTGATTCTGACTCCAATTCCTGAGAGGCATTATTATTAACAAAACCCTCAATCATCAGACTCCATCCGACGAGCTGACAGACTCATTCAGACTCCATATAATAAAAACTTCCATTCGATCATGCATGCATTCGCAAAAATCCGTCTATCCGTCCCATGCAATCCGCGTCTCCGCGGCCGCGATCGCAATTAAATTTCCTCCTCCAGAATTCCGGCCGCGGGCTGCGTCGCGGGACCCCTAGCTCCGCGCGGCCGCGGCCTGGCGATTTGTGACAAAGCGCAAAAACATCGCAAAAACACTTGTCCGAACATGTCCAAGCTTGTCCAAACACGTCCGACGTGAATCGATATGAATCGCCAAGGCACAATAGATCGAAACGGAATCGCACACATGTATGTACGGGGGCAAAGGATTGTTTGCCTCTCGAGACACCCCAATCCGAATGGAACTCTGGAAGTTATCCACCGTTAGTATTCGCAATCCGTCTCCTGTTGCATATCCGTGTCTCCGTCTCCAGTCCTTGAGAGTCATCGTTGTTTGACTGTATCCCAACGGCTGTCTGAAAACTTTTGGCATGGCTGCTGTCCGTATTCTGGACGTCCTCTGTTCGAGAGAAGGAACATCAGTGCACGACACGACTTCTGAGGGCACCAGTGATTCCAGAAATGCGCCTTGGAGAAACCTGACAAAACAGGGTTTTTCTGTGGAGAGTGTGACGTTGGCTTCTGGCTCAGACCTTGCCCCGACTCTGGGGGAGTACGACGTGGTGATCCTCAGGAAAATTCCCTTTCGCCGAAAACGGGCGCAGTGGGATAGACGGCTGAGTTTTGCCCTCTGCACATTTGTCAAGTCGGGTGGGTCGTTGATATGCTGTGACATTGATGAGCCAAGTGCGATGCTGTTCGTGCCACGGATGGTTTTCGGACTGCAGTGGGACTGCCGGGGCGATGGGAGTGCCCGCAAGTCCATCAAAGCACAACGAGATGCACAGAGCCCCAGCGTCTCGTGGTTGTCTGGTGCGCCCCCTGAATTTTCCAACGGAGAGTCCAAATATTTTCCCTTCGATCGGGTGCAGGCAGAGCAGGCCTTGTATGTAGACAGGCGGCAAGAGTCTGAAGACAGTGACAGTGAAGGGGGGGCAGGAGGTTCTGAGACTGTGGAGAATGTCTCGGTGGCGTTTGCAGAGATTGGAAAAGGCCGTCTACTTGTGTTTGCACATCGGGAGCTCACCTCCCAAGTGTCGCGCCTCGTAGAGATTTTCGTTTCGTCTCTCACCCCGGTCAATGAGACCGTGACGCCAGCTACAGCTGGTGAGCACTGGTTTCAGCTGCCTCTACGTGCGTCTCTGAGTGCCGAGGGCCCCATCCTCCAAGAGGTGGTTGCACGCGTGTTTTGTTTTTTGGATGCGCAGTCCCGCCAGAACGTGGAGGTCTCAAATTGGCCCTCGATTGAATGCATGATCAAAGAACAGGAGCAGGCCAATGAGGCGATGTTTGAGGCGATCAAAGAGGGGGATGAGGGCAGGGTCCGTAGTCTGCTCAGCGTTGCGGACATCAACGGAGGAAGCGGTGGTGGGTTTACCCACCTGATGTGGGCGATTTCGAATGGCAAGTCCTCGATCGTTTCCCTCCTCATCAGTGCAGGTGCGGATGTGGAGGTGAAAACTGATTGTGAGGAGACGGCTTTTGAGATTGGGGTGCAGAATTGCCGCATGTGGGGGGGAAGTCATTCAACAACGGGTAAGAGACGGGCAGAAGAATTGAAAAAGGCGCTCCTCGTGCTAGTGAACACGGGGAAGTGCACTGAGTGCACAAGCGTGGAGGAATTGGAAGAGAAGTTAAATGCGGCTGACTCGGAGGAAGAGTCTGATTACTTCTAGCTGATCCGACAACGTGACCTAGAACGTGACGTCTAAGTCATGCACGTCTGAGTGACGTCTCTAGGCACGCCGGCGTCTAACATAACGTCCGGGTGTATGGCTGTATGCATGACATTTATTGACAAATCATTGTATCAGATATATTTTTCATATTAATTCAAAGTTATATACCATAACGACGATTCGTTTATAACAGTATGTATTCCAAAAACATCATCTAGAACATCATTTTGCATTATTTTTCATTGATTAAATTTTATTATTTTATAGGCGTATAGGTTCTGCACTCCATAAATAAAAAAAGAAAAAAATAAGTTTTGGATCTTTTTTTTCTTTCTTTATTTATCATTGATATTATCAACCAAACAACACATAGTTTTTATGCAACATCTTGTGCAACACTCCTGCAACACTTGAACAACAGTTGTTTGCCTGTTGACTGCATTGATAAATATAAAAAAAAAGTATACAAAAAAAGTTTTTTTGATCTTTTTTTTTTTTTATGCAGTGCGGAGCCTAGTTACAGGCGCAACTAAAATATTGCATATATATTTAGAATTGTATTATTAATAAAATCTACTTTAAAACTTAAAAATATTAGATACCTAACTACTAGCTTATAAGTATACACGTATCCAAATATGCTACGCAGGTCTAGACATAGATATTATGCCGCAATTTATGCGGAAGCTAGTATAATTGGTATACGCTATGCTGTGTAGTGTCCTACCTCCCGGCGCCGCCCCGCTGCCGCCGTTCGGTCCTTCTCGCATGCACGCCGCCTTTGCTTCCATCGCCCGCCGCCGCGTTCTATCTGTGTGGCCCCGGAAAGCTTGTCTTTGCGTTCGCGTGGGGACCGATTAGATTTAATCCGCTCTCAGCCGTCTCGCTGAGATCGTTTGTTCCGTTTGTTCGGTCGTGAGTCTGTCCTTTCTTAGCAAGCTAGTCAAGTCAAGTTTAACTTTGAACTATGAATCCTCTGGACTCTACGAATGGCTAAGGATCTATCCATATCCTATTCCTTAGCTGACTGAGATCTTCAGACTGAGCTAGAGTCAGTAGAGTTTGTAGATCCGTCTCTCCGTCTAGGTCTCGTCTCTGGTCTAGCTCTCCGTCTGTCCTGCCGCTACCTCCAAGGCAGCAGGAAGTTACTACAGCTGTAGAGCATAAACAACAAAGTCAGCAAGAAGATTTCTATTTACATACGGCCATTGCTGGTATATGACTGTAATAACGAGAAAAAAAAAATAGAAAAAAGATTTTCTGTAAAATATTCGTTCCGCGTAGTTCCGCATCTACTCAGTACTTAGCCGATTTGTAAGACTTTTAAATGAAAATCCCAGGAGTCAGCATGTGGGAGGTCTCAGAGACCATATATGAAGTCATAGGGTAAAAGTAAGCCAACTAAGAGTCTTTCAAGATGTTTAAACTCACAATCAGCTCTAGAATTCATGTTCTTATACTTTGATTATTTAGGTTTATTGGGTGATTTAGGGGGGGGCAACGACCTAGAGTTACCATACCCATCAAAATTTTGAAACATTATAAAAACTCAACAATACCCAGTTAGAAGCTGATACTCAACAAGCATAATGTTTTGTATTACAGCTTTAGATCTAGCTTCAAAACACATATGGTTCTTAAGTTCTGATCTAACAAAGTTTTGTATGGTTTTTGTTGACAGTCGGACCCTATGACTACACCCAACCTCCAAATTTTTAAGAATATATAACAATTAATTCAAATAAATAGAGTCAGAGCTTTATATTGTAACAGTGTAATGGTTAATACTAAAGCTTTGACCGCTGCAAGTATCAGCTTCAAAGCCTATTTGGTTCATGAGTTCCATACTAATAAGATTTTATGTATGAAACTCTCGCACGTGCTTTTGCCCCAAGTTTGGAGTGACTCCTAATCAGTTTTATTTAAGATTGATCTCCATCGTTTTTGACATACACTTACTGCGTCACTAATACTTTGTGGCCGACGCAGCAGGACGTGGGGCGACGTAGGATGGGAATCGAATACATGGCTAAACAAGGCACCCTCTGGCTAGCTTCCAAAAGGGCCCAGCTGCAGGTGAAACAGGTCCGAATATTGAAAACACTCAGACTCTTCTTCATCACCCCCCCCGTCGGCGTCCTCTTGCGAGGTCCCCCCAGAAACCCACAGCCCGCCCCTTCCATCAAAACATAACGCCGCGTCCCAACGAGGGGGAATCAACTGGGAACGTGACAAAGTGGAGGAGGAGGCAGGGCCTTTTTTTTCTAGGGTGTTCGTCCCCTCCGGGTTGTTTTCTTCATTCTCTCTGCCTTCACCTTTCTCCCCTCCCCCCTCAATTCCATCTCTGCAAATACTGACAGAGCCTGTGAGGGCACTGGAGAAACACCCGATGTCCACCTCAACCTCTGTCCAAACAAGCGTTGTGGTGTCGAGATAAAACAGATCTGAAAGACTTTTTTCCCCACCTTCAATCCCCCCGAAAAGGAACACACGAGGCCCCACAACAGCAGTTGAATGATTATATCGGGCACAGGGCCACACACCCCTCTCGGAGCTGCCACCACTGCTGACACTTCTCCACTGCCACCCCCCCTGAACCGCACGTTGCCGACACTTCACACACTCACCCGCAGTTTTTCTCTTCCCCTTTCCCCCCCTTGCCCTTTTCTTGCGACCACCCGAGAGAGACGGTTGCAACACTTGGGCACCGTGTGGGCCCACGAGCCCTTGAGGGGTCCCAGCACAGGCGGTGGAAGAGGCGCCCCCTCCAGGCGTAGAGGGCCCCGGCACGGACAGTGCGGCCTGTGCTTGCAGTCTCTCTCTCTCCTTCTTCTCATCACACTTCAGAAGGAAAGAGAAGAGCCTCTTCGAGGGGTCTTCTTTTAAGACGCTTCTGGTGGTCGGTCTTTGGGAAGACGAAGACGAGCACATGGCGCGCTCACTCTTGTCCGACGAGAGGGCGCTGAGAGTCCGTATGTCTCCAAGATTGTTCCTCTTCCTCTTGCTGCCAAAGCTGACTCTTTCTGTCTCTCCTCTTCCCGTCTCTCTTTCTGCTCCTGTGCTCACCAACACAGAAGAGGAAGAGGAAGAGAAACCTTCTTGAGGGTCGGGCCCCTTCTCCGTCTCCGGTCCGCTTCTCTTTACTTGGGGGGTTCTCTGCTTGTGATGCAGCTGCATGTGCACAAACACAAACACAACACGAAGGAGGGGAGGGTATGCAACCGGAGAAGCACATGGCAGGGGTCGGCTTTCCTTTCCTTTTCTTCGACTTCACACAAATCTCCAGCCATGCAGTGACAGAAACGCCCACTTAGACAAAACACGCATTGCCAGAGAGGAACCAGAAAACATTTCGGAAGCTTGATCGCGAAAAAAAACGTTGTCATGCAATATTCTCGTCGGCAGTCGACTGACGTACCTCTTTTGGGTCCACAATGACAAGACGGGCACTGCTTTCGCGATCCTTTGTTTTTGCTGCTGTGCGAGAAAGAGAGGAAGAGGAAGAAGAGGAAGAGGCTTTCACATCGCTAACAGATGTGCACATACAAGGGTCTGCAGAGGATCTGGGGAGAGGTGAATCTTCTCTCCAATCCTCGGTCCCTTCAAACTCTCCATCTGCATCCTCATCTTCCCCCACAGTGTCTTGTTGATTCCCGCCCCCTGCCCCCAATGCTCTGTATTTTTCTTTCTCTCTGGAGAGGACCCAGAGGTCGCCCAAAAGAGTCACCTCAATTTCTTTTTTTGTGTCCTCATTGCTGCGCTTACGGCTCGTTTGTTTCTTGAACTCCCCTCCCTTCCCCCCGAACAAAAAGAAACGGCCACCAACCGAAGAAAGAGAGGCACCCCTCCGTTCCAATGGGACAATCTCCCCTCCCTTCTCTACCTTGCTACCGAACGTCTCCTCCAACCCCCCCCCACAGTCTCCCCTCGCTCGAATCCGACTCCACACAAAACCACTCAGACTCTCTATCCCCCCATCTGTTTTCTCTTCTCCCCAGGCTTTCTTGTCCCCTTCTCGAGGCATCTGGAGAAGGAAGAGGTCGTTCGTGCACCGCACCTGCGACTTTGTTTTTCCAGACACCGCTAAGCCTCCCATCAACATGACTGCAGGCCCAACGCAATTCTCAAAAATTTGAAGTCTCTCACAGAACGCCATGGCCAAAAAGCACCGAGGACTGGGAATGGTCCCCTGGGCCCTCCCCCTCACCCACCTGCAAGAGGAGAGGAGAGGAAGGAGTGCGTGTACACACACACATATGTGCATGGCCGCTCCGATCAGTGGACCTCAGGACAACAGCAATGCATCAGGCAAGCAGGCAAACGGGAACAAATGTTTGGAGCGGAACTCAAAATGAGAGCGTGGTTGAGGAAGAGAAACGATCTTCCATTCCCAATCTTTCCTCGATTGCTTACATGCTTTTTTTCTTTGTTTCTATTGTAAGCATACACATGCTCAATTCGATCTGTCAAGGGGGATGGGCAAAGAGCACTCACCCGACAGGAATTGATACAGCATGGATCTAGTTGATCGTAGTCGCGCAACAGTCAAACTGCCGTACAAACAGACTGACTGCAAAGAAGTCTTGGAAAGAAACAAAGAGGACTTACTCAGCCTATGACCACTCCCAGCTGCGTGGGTGCATGTGATTTCTCTTTCAACTGGACGCGCAGACTTTTGCTCCAAGTGAAAGAAACCAGAAGAAGCAATGCACTAAAATCAGCCTTTACCGTATGAGCGTATGAATCAGCAATCGATCATCTAGTTGCATGAGCATACACTGACTGACTGACTTCGGTTGGCGAGGAAATTTGATGTCTTCCTCAAACGGGGGCACACACACGTCTCCACTTCGGGGAACGGAAAGGCACCAGACAGAGTCGAAGTTGCTCTTGGAAGGAGAATAATCAGGTTTCTGTTGGCCAAATACACACACCCTCTGGCCACCCAACGTGTCCTTGTGTAACGGGAGAGGCACGCAGACCGCATCCGACTGATCGAAAAACGGACACGGACTCTCCCTCGCTGCCCACACGCGGTGGCTCATCGGAGCATAGAGCCTCCACACGGGCCTCCCAGCTTCGTCTGCAGAGGGGAGGGCGAGGGGCCCATTTTGTCTCATAGGAGGGCTGGGAGCGCTTGATGAAGCCGCCGCTGCCGCCGATTGTTGCTGAGGGAAGGCATTCACGTTAGTGCCATTCCTCTCGGAGCACGCGAATGGAGGCAGACCTTCATCGCAGATGCCGGGGGAGATTGGAGCGTCAGAGTGAGGGGGAGTCTCAAAGGACGCACTCCACACCTCACAGCAAGTAGCGACATCACTGCCATGAGGAAACGAAAATTCTCCAAAACCACCAGAGAGCAACGCACGGGGAGGGAGAGGAGAAGTGCCGCCTCTCTCCTGCTGTCTCTGCGACCCATCAAAACCTTCGAACCCCACTTTCGCTGCTGCTGCTACTGCTAGAGAAGAAGAAGAAGAAGAAGAAGAAGAAGAGGAGGAGGAGGAGGAAGAAGCTGCTGCTGGTTGTGGCGGTTGTGGCAGAATTGGAATTTGTGGATGCCCTATCGCCCTCCCTGCTGCCCCCCTCACTCCCTCGTCAAAGGACAACAGGGCCCATGCTCTCGGCTGCAGAAGGTTCAGAGAGAAAGAGACCTGATCTAATCGATATGTCAGAGCAAAGCAGGCATGCTGGGTGCCGCGTCCTCTTTTCATCACTTGCTTCCCTCCAACCATACATGCTGGAGACGAGACGGTCTTTGCGTGCTTATTGCAGAGAGAACTGCACAGAAGTGAGAGCCAGTCTCCCCCCCGCCCCCCCAATTTTTCAAGCAGCTCAGTACAAAAATCCCGTCTACTACAGGAATCAGCCGGAGTGCTTTTCCTTCACACATCGAGAAAAGTATGAGTGAAGCCTTCATATGATTCAGAACGCACACATTCTGTGTGACATGTATGCACGCACGCACGCAGGCAGCCAGCCGGCAAAGCAGTCGTGGAGACGCACCTGAAGTCGCGGCTGCGGCATGTCTTCCAGCGGCACCCAGGAGGAGTCTGGATCGTTGCGAGACAAGTCATGTCGTTCTCTGGGTAGCGGGATTCTCTTCAGATTCTTCACTCGGAGGGGGCCTGAAAGGAGAGACAGGGAGTTCGACTTGACAGCCATGTCCTGCACCTGCTCTCTGGCCGTGTGGCAAGTTGATTGAAGGACGCACAGATCCTTTTCAGAGAGCAGGCCGAGAACTGCGGCGAGGCAATCCTCAAGCAGTCCGTTGAACCACCCGTCGGTCATCTGGATGCCAGGAGAGACGGGAGGATTCGCTAGCTCTGACGATCAAGAAATGGAGACGGAGACGGGAAGCAAGCGAGAGCTAGCAAAAGAGCGAAACACACACGGCACTTTCAAGCGTTCATAAGCGCGCAAAGCTCAACCATCAACTCTTCACACAGGCTGTTTTCCGAAGGTTGTCCCGATTAGCTAGCAACATGCAAAAGGAGTCCTTATTATATAAATTTGAAGTTTTGGACCGACGCTTACCCTCTGAAAATTTCTCGAAAGATCTCGAGCTGGGGCATGCCTCGCAATGCCTGTAAAGCTCGCGGCGTTTGTGGGTAAACGCCGCGGGGCCGCGGAGCGACCGCACTCTGCCGCGGGGCGCTCCGCGGCGCGCCGCGGAGGAAAGTTTCCTCGTGTCCGCGCCGCGCCGCGGAGCGACTGTCCAAGCTACTCTGTGGAGCCCCGCGACAAACCGTTCACAGACTTGTCAAAACACAGTGAAAACATGCATACCAAAGAGCCTCCCAAAAAATTTTGGCGCCTGCGGCGCAAATTGCTCGTTTTATGAGTATATATTGGCAGGGCGGGCGGGGAGCGGCTTGAAAGAGTCCGCGGCACAGCCGCTGACCAAATTGAAGAGCCCCGCGGCGCAGCCGCGGGGCTCAAAATGGCGGCTTTACAGGCATTGCCTCGAGCATGCCGAGAATATAGCTCGGCATAGCTCGGCAGAGTCGGCACGGCGATTAAGCTCCTTTGTCCGTGGTTGCATGGGACTCATGATGGGAAAAGACGTTCAATCATCTGAGTTGCTTTCGTATCTGACAGATTCTGACGTACAGCTTGATGATCATTGGACTTTAAAGATGATCGAAAGTGAGGAACGAATACATCAATGTATACCGGCACTCATTTTCCCCATCCATCATTCCGACTGTCGATCCGACCACATATTGCCAGACTGCATGTGCATGTCTACTGCATGATCACTTCGATACTCTGCCTGTGTACGCTGTCGTGTGCGTTCGAATTCAGGTGACTGTCCTCTAAACGCGGTGCATCTGCACGGAGAATTCTCTCACATCCTAGTTTGATTGATTCTTTTGTCACCACGTCTTTCGCCCTCTCTTTGCACTCGCTCTCTTCTGCACTCACAGTGCCGATTCGGATTCCCCTTCTATCCGTGATTCCCCGCCTATCCGTAAAAAAAGACTCGGTATGAAACGATCAGCAGCCACTCTTGCCCTTGTCTGCCAAGGGCTACAAAGGCTTGCTGAGAGTCTCACAGAGGTTGTCAGCATGGTGCAGAACATGCACACTCTGCTGGGTACCATCGAGTTTCCTGACGAACCCGAAGGAGACGCTGCCCCGTCTTATCCTGTGCAAGCCGTTGACTCGTCTTCTCCTCTGCTTCCGACAGAGGCAGCCGCTCTCGATCGAATTGAAAAGCAAGTGGGAGCAATGAGGAAGAGTGTGAGGGTGGAATTGAACACGCTCATGAGTCTGTACTACAGGATGGACTTAGAGCCATTGTTTGCCCTTGATATCGGCAACGTGATCCGATCTTTTCAGGCAGTGTCGGCTGAGACGCTGCGTGGGGCCCTCAACATATTCATGGAGACGGGGGAGAGGGAGAAGAGAGAAGACTTAGAGCTTCTTCTGAAGGTGGGGGCGGAAGTGGACAGTGTCGTTGAGAGCCCGGCCGGGGGGAATGATGGAGAGGGAGAACAGCAGATGGTCAAAGAAAGTGCGTTGATGGGAGCTGTGACGTTTGGGAGTTTGGAGGCGGTACAGATGCTGGTAGGGGTCGGGGCCGGACTTGAGATGCGGGACGAGAGAGGCCAGACGGCTCTCAACCTCGCCTGTCTCGCAGACGAACCACAGATAGCAGAGTTTCTGGTCTGCAGCGGGGCGGAGCTGGAAGCAACAACTGCCACAGGAGCGACGCCCCTCTTCTCTGCCGCTCAACAGGGGCTGACAGACCTTGTCAGATTTTTGTTGGGGCGGGGTGCCGACGCAAATGCCCAAGGTCCGGAAGGAAAAACCCCAATTTTCAATGCGATCGGTAATGGCCACAGAGATGTGGTAGAAGTGCTGCTTGACCACTGGGCGAGAGTGGATGAGAGAAAGAAATATCAAGAGACGCCTCTCTTTCTCACTGCGATGTGCTTCAGCGAAATCCTCCGGGACCACAGAGACATTGCAGAGCTTCTAATTTCTCGAGGGGCCGATATTCATGCAAGGGACGATGAAGGGATGACAGTCCTCCATCTTGCGGCCTGGAACGGTGCACTGGGTGTCCTGGATGTGTTGTTAGAGAACGGTGCCAACCTGCATGCAACATCCAACGATGGATACACAGCTCTGCACTTCGTTGCACGAACAGACGAATCGGAAGAGGTTGAGAGTAGCATGTTTCAGAAAAAGAAGACGATTGCAGAGCTGCTTGTTTCAAAAGGGATCGACGTGGGTGCTCTGGACCAGAATGGACAAACGGCGCTTAAAATTGCAGAAAACGAGCAGCCTGAGGGTTCACTTGTGCTCCCATTCCTTCGGGATCCTAGCCGGGATCTGACCTCCCTGATACTACAGGCTAGAGTACAGGACACTTGAAGTAAAATGAAAAAAATAATATCCATTTTTTTTAAATATATCTTAAAGTCATTGTCATTGTCATCTTTAGATAGATCTTTTTTCCAATATAAATACAAAGAGTTAGCTAAAGGTTGAAACTAACTGTGTTGATTAATTTTTACTTGATTTGTATTAAAGCGTTGTTAGATTAAGCTTCCAACTCATTATGACTGATTGATTGATTGTTTGAAAGAAAAAATACTATATAGAAAATATAAAAGAATGCTTAAAACAAAAAAAAAAATCAGTTAATTTAAGTAAATTTAAGAGCGCATACCGGGGGCGAGTGGGGTGCTTTTTGTCCCCCCCTCTGCATAGGAAACCGGGGTTTTTCCGCAAAAAACTCGTTCTCATAATTGGTAAGGAGTTAGAAGCTGAAACTTTGTGTAAGAAGACGTTGTAACGATAGAAAAAGAACTATGGAACAGATTTTTTCTATTATTTCTAGAAACATAGGCTGCCATACAAATTTTATAAGTTTCATACCGTTTTTTTTACTATTCAAAACCGTTAAAAAATGGTATGAAAATCAAAAAAATTGTATGACAGCCTATGTTTCTAGAAATAATAGAAAAAATCTGTTCCATAGTTCTTTTTCTATCATTACAACGTCTTCTTACACAAAGTTTCAGCTTCTAACTCCTTATCAATTATGAGAACGAGTTTTTTGTGGAAATGCGCCGCTTTAGGGGGGCTAAAAGCATCCCACTCGCCCCCGGCATGCAAGAGTATTAAAAAATGGTCAAAAGCCTCCTAGGAAGCCTCAGCGATAGAGCGCACCTTTGCTCGGGAGGGGGGGGGGGCGATCGGGCCATTTCGCAGGGGCGACTTGAATGCCGACTTCTATAGGGCGACTTCTGGTAGAACGGCGAGACCTAGGGCGAGACTGCTTTACTAGAATACCAATTGAATGATTTGAATCACTATCACTAATTAATAGTCACACTTTAATTTATAAGATATAAACTTTAATATAGGTATTATTAATCGATAGAAGAATTACTAGAAGAACTTGTAAAAGAATATTTTAGGTTTTTTCTTGCGCGTTCTCGATCTTAAGAAAAATTTGTATACTACATAATACGCAACATAACATTATATCTTTTTTAAATGGAAGGGTTAGATAAGAGTCTACGTGGCAATTTGAATTCTTTTTTGTGCCGTTGAGAAAACACATTAGGAAACACGATTGACGAAGCTTGCATGCCCAAAGCATCCACTTGGACAGGAAACAGGTACGTTGGTCCAAATAACGTCACCGTGTGAATGTGGCTGATCGAGCCTTTCGATCAACAAGCAGTCTATGAGAAGGCCCTTCAGTCGATCCATCCACAAGTCACTGATCCTCCTTCACCGGCTTCCAGTCTTTCATCTGCACATATACACATACACACACACACACACAGAGAGAGAGAGAGAGAGAGAGAGAGAGAGAAAATCCATTTTTTGGTGGGAAGAAATGGCACTGACCTGCAAGCGCAAGATGCGTGCGGTAGAGTCGCACCAAGATCGATGCAGTGCAATCAATCGACAGCTGTATGGACCCTGGAAGGGAAGGGAAGGGAATAGAGAGGAAAACCCCGGCAGTTCCCTCCTCGATCGATCCGCTGTATCTAAACAAACACTCTGATACTCGCCGTTTGTCAACCTGCCTGCCTGCTGCGGACGTTGCCTCCCTCTCCATGCTAGGACATTTCTCTCTTTCTCTCTACAAGCGAGCAGACGCTTTCTTCCAAGATCTATATAGAGGGATACACACGTGTCCACCGTCTCTCACTTTTGTGTGTTTATGCATGTGCGTGTATGTGTGTCTGTATATATGTGTGTGCATCTGGGTGTGCGTTTGTCTATGTGGGTGCATGTGGCTTTCTTTGTGTGCGTCCCCCGATTGAAGAATCAGAAGGAAGGAGAGCGGTGGGTATGCCAAAGGTATGGAAGATTACACGGATGCATGGTGATATGGACAGTCAAGGATGCAACGAAAGAAAGGCGAAAGACAGAAATCATACAGCACGCACCGTGCCGCAGCTTACTGATACAAGAACCGATGAGGAAACCGCTAGCTCTTTCCATGTGTTTGCTCAAGGAATTCCAGAAAAATTGAAAGTGACCAGATAGCCACAGAGAACGATTAACGGTCCAGTTAATAGGTCTGGTTGTAGATTGTGACAAAAGCAACCTGAAAAATCTATTGTTCCTTTCCTGACTCTCGCTCTCTCTTGTCTGGTAGTTCTCTTTTCACTTCTCTCCTTCAAGTATGTGCTGGTGGGGGAAAGAGACACGGTGGATCCTGCGAAGAACACTGTATTCACTGTCCTACAGTCGAAGGTAAAAAGGTGATCGACGATGCGGTGTATCGATTGTCTGCGTGCATGCGAACAGAGCAGCTTAGATTCAAACTTCATTCGCTGGCAGAGAGAGTGAAAGAGAGAACAGGAATCGGTGAAAGGGTCTGCACAGCAAGATGGACTGCTGCACCTGGGGGAAGAGGTATCGGGGAAGAAGAGACATATGTAAGAGAGCTCGTTTCATTCATTGTGGACCGGGAGCCGAAGAAGGCAAGTGCACTGATCGAAGCTTGTCTGCATGAGTGCGCGCGCGTCTTGTGTGGTTGTTCAGCCTTTAGGTTCAGCCTAGGCTGCGGAAGGTCGTGGTTATTCATATTCATGCGGAAGCAGGCTAAGCTGCGGCGGTTTGCTCCTTTTGTTTACAACTGCATGCATGGGTTGCCATTTGTCTCTGGTTTCAGAGACTCTAGGCTTAACCACAATTAAGTAAGTAAGTAAGTATATCTTTTTTAAATGGAAGGGTTAGGTAAGAGTCTACGTGGCAGTTTGAATTCTTTTTTGTGCCGTTGAGAAAACACATTGGGAAACACGATTGACGAAGCTTGCATGCCCAAAGCATCCACTTGGACAGGAAACAGGTACGTTGGTCCAAACAACGTCACCGTGTGAATGTGGCTGATCGAGCCTTTCGATCAACAAGCAGTCTATGAGAAGGCCCTTCGGTCGATCCATCCACAAGTCACTGATCCTCCTTCACCGGCTTCCAGTCTTTCATCTGCACATACACACACACACACACAGAGAGAGAGAGAGAGAGAGAGAGAGAGAGAGAATCCATTTTTTGGTGGGAGGAAATGGCGCTGACCTGCAAGCGCAAGATGCGTGCGGTAGAGTCGCACCAAGATCGATGCAGTGCAATCAATCGACAGCTGCATGGACCCTGGAAGGGAAGGGAAGGGAATGGAGAGGAAAGCCCCGGCAGTTCCCTCCTCGATCGATCCGCTGTATCTAAACAAACACTCTGATACTCGCCGTTTGTCAACCTGCCTGCCTGCTGCGGACGTTGCCTCCCTCTCCATGCTAGGACATTTCTCTCTTTCTCTCTACAAGCGAGCAGACGCTTTCTTCCAAGATCTATGTAGAGGGACACACACGTGTCCACCGTCTCTCGCTTTTGTGTGTTTATGCATGTGCGTGTATGTGTGTCTGTATATATGTGTGTGCATCTGGGTGTGCGTTTGTCTATGTGGGTGCATGTGGCTTTCTTTGTGTGCGTCCCCCGATTGAAGAATCAGAAGGAAGGAGAGCGGTGGGTATGCCAAAGGTATGGAAGATCACACGGATGCATGGTGATATGGACAGTCAAGGATGCAACGAAAGAAAGGCGAAAGACAGAAATCATACAGCACGCACCGTGCCGCAGCTTACTGATGCAAGAACCGACGAGGAAACCGCTAGCTCTTTCCATGTGTTTGCTCAAGGAATTCCAGAAAAATTGAAAGTGACCAGGTAGCCACAGAGAACGATTAACGGTCCAGTTAATAGGTCTGGTTGTAGATTGCGACAAAAGCAACCTGAAAAATCTATTGTTCCTTTCCTGACTCTCTGGTCCTCTCAGAAAGAAAACGCAACGCAAATAAGTCAATTAATTACCTTTTCTCCTTTGCCATACCGGCCTGCATCGCTCCAGTCTTTCTTTTGTGATTTGGAGAGGATCCACAAACAATGAACGTAAATGCTGTATGGCTTACACAAACTATGCACCCTCTCTCTCTGTATCACGTGCAGATTTTGTTTCTCGACTGTCTGCATTGTGCATTTGCTTGATTCATGCACACTCCCTCTGAGACCCAGACTGACGTCCATTTTTTGTCCTGAAGATCCGAAAATTTCCACTCGCGAGACCTTCGTGATGTCTCCACCGTGGTTGTCTTCTGCATCCATAAGTCCATACATACATCTATCCATCCCTTCGTTCGTTCGTTCATTCGTCGTGCGAGTATTCATATGCATACACATTCGTTCGCACATGTCTGTAATCTTAATGCGCCAACTGCTTCTACACGAGACCCCCCTTTGCTGCCTTTCACTCTGGCACAAGAACGTTACAGACAAGAGACTGCGAGCACAGGAGTGGACGAGGGACGTAGGGGATAAATAACGACGAAAAAAGGTACAGTGACGGACCAACAGACACGCGGGCGGCCACGACACGAGGACATCTCTTACGCACACAGACACACACACATACACACACACATACACACATACACACACACACACACACACGCAGAGAGAGAGAGAGAGAGAGAGCTGACAAGTGGAACGGATTCATATATGGATGATTGCACGAGTGAATGAAGCGAGGGAGCAAGGAAAGAAGGAAGGAAGGAAGAAAGGACGGAGGAAAGACATGAATACATGATAAAGATAGAGGAAACACACGGGCGAGAAGGAAGAAACGAACCTCAGAAACCAGGCAGCGAAAAAAGGAGAGAAAGATGTGTCGATATGAAGCCTTTTGGCCTAGAACAAAATCAACAAAAAGCACAAAGAAAGAACACTACAGAACAGCATGCAGCCAAACCGACCGATGAAGATCTGGAGGCTCAAAATATTTTGGAACTGCGGCCGCACAGGGAGGCAGGGAGGGAGGCAGGGAGGGAGGGAGGGGGAGGTGTGGGCATATTAATACAAGCAGGCGTGCGAAGATGAATCGACGTACAGAAACCAGACCCACGCGTAACTCCGGACACAGCAAAATGCCGAAGAAGAAGAGTAAATCAACGAATTGCATAGTCTGGCAAAGAGGGAACAACTAGGAGCTCCCAAGAATGCAACAACTGCTCATAGTACGGGTGGAAAGAAATCGAAATCATGCACCAAAGAGCAGCCTGTGTCGGTCGGATGAGAGCCATGCGGCCACATATCGTGCACGCAAGAAGGAATCCCAGTTACTTCTTGCCGCCCCCACAAGACCGTGCTCAGATACTCTCTCTCTCTCTTTCTCTTTCTCTTTGTATTTACAGGATTGCATCAGAATTCTTTCACACGCCCTGGGTGCACTTCGTTTCCTTTCGTGCTCCTTCGCCGCTGGGTTCTCTCTCTCGCTTCTCTTAATTCCTTGGGCCACGCATTTTCCTCTAATTCCTCCAGTGCCCCCCCGGCTGCTTTTCCTCCCTCCTGTGCCATTTCTCCCTCCAGTACTCACTTTGACAAAACGCAGAGGAACGGGTTTCCCTGCCTGCAGCACCTCCTCCGTCAGCTCAAACTCCTGGATGGGTGCGTCGGACTCTGCAGACAGACAAAGAGAAAGAAAAGAACAGTCGGTCGATACGCAGGCAAGCATCATCCAGCTGTTCGTTCAACATCTTGAGGGCACACGATCCGAGAGAATCGGGCAGAACATCCCGCAGGAAGACAGGTAGAGAGACGAAAGAAAAAAAATAGGCGACAACTCAAGAGATTCCTTTTTTCTTTGAACAGCATCACAGAGTGGAGGTGGGGGGAGAAGACACAAGGTGGAAAAGATCGGCTACCTAAACTCATGCCTGATACTTCATAACGAATACGGGAAGATTGGCATGGTCAGATTGGGAACTCTATTGCCCCTTTGGCAAGCGCTGCCAAGTGCCTCTCCTCTCAGACGCGGTCGCACATACACGCCATGCACAAAAAAGAGGGCATGCAGCAAGGCAGGCAGGAGAGAAGAAAGAGCGCGTCGCACCTGCGTCGGAAAATCCCATGCTCATTTTGTTTGTGAACAGCTTTACGACCCGTGGCGCTTCCGACAGGTCTTCTCCTGCAGGCCCCCCTATGAAGATGGACGCGAGTTTGACTGGAGACTGGAACGCGAACTTGAGCAGAAGCTGGGGGTCGTCAAGGGATTGCACCGTCAGTTCTGCGTTGGGCTGGTCTAGAATATTTGACAGGGGGTCCTTCGCGTCCATGCCGAGGCACTCAGCCGTGGCCTTGTCGATCTGGTCATTGAGTCTGCGCACATGGAGAGACAGATGAAGAGGATACCGCAAAGGGGGGGGGATTGAGGGAACATAACCTTAAGGCCGATTGAAATTTGACAAAGTAACACGAACTGACGGTTCGTCGGCCATGGTGTTAAAGCACGAGCGTTGGCGAAACCCTCTCGACTGTGTGGGGTGGAGCCTACCACCGTGGAGGCCACCGCCAGGGTCTGAACAAGTGCAGTGGACGAGTGGGATTGACGGTCAGATGAATTTCGCCCTACGCACACAGGTTGGTTTTTTCTCCGTGAAAGTATCAAGCGTGGATGCCCTGCACAGCAGCAAGTATATAGAGGTTCCTTTATGGACACGCAGCTTCTGGAAGTCCTCGTACTTTCAGCTGATCGATTGGTGAAAGATTCATCTGATGAAACATGCACACTCCGGATGACTCCGGAGACGGCCCGGTTTCGCTGGTCGGACCCCGCGGGCCGCGCGGCCGGCTTGTGTTGCAAGTTTTGTGCAACACTGCATGTCACTTTCCATGCAGTTTCAACGCACGACTTGAAACCTTCACATCTGCAGAACACCATGGCACATTCACCAAACCCGTTTACACAAGACAGTCAATTATATGGACGGTCTGTGTGACCTGACAACCTGCTTGACTGGCACTACTGCCCGATCGCTTGTTGCAGAAACAGAATCTCAAAGATACGATGCCGAAGCTTTCAACGTCTCCTCCTCAACCTGGCACCACCTACCCATGGCTGCAGGTGAATCCTGTTGGCAGTTACAAGTCCGCTGACATCAAGCAGGCTGTGGTTGTTCCCGAATGGTTCAAGGCAAGCATCGACGCTCCGGATGCGGAGCTGAAGAGAAAGTTCAGGGCTGCGGGATGGCGAGACCCTCAGATGCTGTTTGGCTACACATTGCACTCAGAGTGGAAAGATCTGTACGTCTTCTTTGATCACGGAGACACCAAGTCTGAAGTCAACAAAGTAGCCACCCAGGCTTTCCGGATGTACGGCCTCAATGGGCGACAGGACACAATTGACTGGAAGGTCATCAGAGGACCTGTTGTGCTTTGCAGAGCTGACCCTCCTTCATTCCCGGTGAATCCCTTCATGGCGTTGATGGGCGCGCGTGGTGCCGGGATGGGCCCGGCTGACCGTCCGTTCCCTCCCAAACCAGATCCCACTGTTGAGGAAGTTGTGCAGGCGCTTGCTTACTTTCAGGGCAAGGACGCTCGAGAGGTTGCTCAGAAGAGGGACCATCACCGTCTCCTCCTTCTAATGATGCACCAGAAGACACAGGGCGCAGCAGGAAAAGAGCGCTTTCCCCCGGGCCTTGGGGACGAGCCCCCTGATCATTTATATGTGGGGACTGACGCACGCTTTCGGTCCGCGCGTCGCCTTCAGAGGGAGCGGGATGCCTGCGCGTGGTGCGGGGTGAAGAGGTATCTGAATGACTTGCAGAGGTGCAAGTTGTGTATGCAGGCCCTGTACTGTTCCCCTGAATGCCAGCGGAAGGACTGGAAGGAGGGGCACAGACACACGTGTGCCAGGGAGAACTTCAAGCCGGAGGATACAAAGCCTTCTAGCGCTGTGGAGGTGAAGAAGCAGGAGAGAGGAAGGCCCCCACTGGCATCTCTGAAAAACAGACGCACCACTAGCAAGGCGCTCGAGAACGCAAAGAGACCCTCCGTGCTCGCATCCCTGTCTCCTCGTGTCCTGTTTCTCCTTGTGACACTTGCAGTGCTCCTCCTCGGTCTTCTTCCTGTTGTTGGACTCTCGTTTCTGCTGCAGTGACGGGCCCAATTTGTATGTATGCATACTGGAAATCCATGGTTTTGTGTTACTTTCCTGACGGCATAGTGTCCATCAGAAGCACCTAATCGTGTCCGTACAGGAAGGAACCGTGACGTTGAGTGATGCGCAGACACCCGAAATGAAGCATGAATGTGCACCAAAGAGATGACCAGATCATAATGCTGCAGCAATTCAGTGAAGTGTTGCTAGACGGCATTGATTGAAGTCGTTTCGAATGAATGTCATTGCAGGGCTGTTTTCATTTGCATTTGTTACTTTCTTTCATGGTCGTTTCGTCAGTTTTTGCCTTCCTTTTCTTTGTTTTTTCCTCTCTTCCTTGCTTTCTTTCTTTCTTCCTTCCTTCCTTCCTTCCTTCCTTTCTTTCTTTCTTTCTTTCTTTCTTTCTTCTTTCTTTCTGTCTTTGGTTTATGCTCTCTCTGTCTCTCTCTCTTTCTCGCTGTCTCTCTCTTTCTCGCTGTCGCTTTCTCTCTCTGTCTCTTTCTCTGTCTCCGTCTCTCTCTCTCTCTCTCTCTCTCTCTCTCCCTCCCTCCCTCTCTTTTCCCCCCTTTTTCTTTCTCTTCTTTTCCTCCCTTTTTCTTTCTCTTCTTTGTTCATTCATTCATTCATTCATTCATTCATTCTCTCTTTCTTTCTTTCTTTCTTTCTTTCTCTCTTTCTCTCCTTCTCTCTCTCTCTCTCTCTCTCTCTCTCTCT
>JAHBMJ010003968.1:14252-85218 GCA_018398765.1 Chromera velia | reverse complement strand
CCCCCTCTCTCTCTCTCTCTCACTCACACACAATGTCATATACACAGAGCACATACACACACACATATACACACACACACACACACACACACACACACATACACACACACACACACACACAGAGAAAGAGAGAGAGAGAAAGAGAGAGAGAGAGAGAGAGAGAGAGAGAGAGAGAGAGAAACATGCGTACATGAAAAAAACATAAGCAAATCACATGGTCGAATCGACTCGTAGAAAGAACGATAAAGAGCAGGATAAACAGAGAAACCGACATCGGAATCTAGGGAAGAAGCGGAGAAGAATGCAGACAAAAGAGAGCGACGACGCATGCAAAACGTTCTAAAATTTCATGAAAGAAACCTAGGACGGGTCACTGTGAAAATAGTATGTACTTTTTGACGAAAGCATCCGTGAAAGAAAGACTTAGTGTACAGATTCTGAACTTCTTGCACTCATCTCATTGATGGGCTTGCGTTCGCTTTGTCTGCATGGTCAATTTGTGTATCGTACAAACAAATGAATCATACATCCCGAATCTTTGAATTCCTTCACTGACGATTTCGTCTATGAGGAGCGCATTCGAGTCGTTCTCAAAACCTTCTCCAAGATACTGTACGCCCCCGGAGACATCGTTCAACTGAAGGCAAGACAGGTAGTTCATCGGTGAGCCAGGGAGGGACAATAAATAAAGCGAAGACTACAAAAAAAAAATGGGTATGCATCTCTCAGAAGATGCGAGGAAAAAAGACAGCCTAAACGGACCTCTCCAAGGTTCCTTCCGACAACCACCTCCTCGGCCTCCGCGTTGATTGACAGTGCAATGCGGTAAGACATTTTTTTTCTGCACTCAGTCCGAGTCAATGTCACAACAGAGCACCAGAAAGAATGTCACAACAGAGCACCAGAAAGACCAGTCCATACAGAAGCATACAGGAAGAGCATGATGTTTGGACCCATACATAGCTGCTAGGTTAACAAGCATGGAGACAGCTTTCTATATATACACCAGACCGACCAGGGGAACGAATACTACATGGACAGATCTGATCCATACAAATTTCATAAATCTGTTCGGCTGCTCACGTGAAACAAAAACTGTTCGATGTTCCAATGGCATGAAACAAGGCTAAAGTGTCTGGTCGACCAGAATAAAAAAAACTGGGGGGAAAAAACAATAACCGCAGTTTTTCTGATTTCTCGAAAGAAGTGAAGGACAAGGACAGGGCTCACTGAGAGGACTGGACTGAAGTAGAGTGGACTGACTTTATAAAAGAGGCAATCTGGGCAGAGAAGGAGGCAAAGCAGAGGTTCTGTGTGAGGCTTTTTACTCAATGTCGGATGCATGCATGCAGTCTCCCCACAGTCTGGCTTGAATCTCAAAAAATCGATCCGGGACCTTGATCGGATTTCTGTGGCACTTGTGCGCCGAGCTGTCCTGTAAAGACCGTCAGGAAACATATAGAAACATTTCTGTGTGTCTGCGGCTGTTGTCGCCCGTGTGATTCTCTCTGCTTCTTCGATCGCGATTTTTTCTACGGAAAGGTAACAGAACAGTCAGCCAGATTGAATTCAGAACAATTCAGGTGCCAGCATACGCATGCATACGCCAGCTGGAAGACGGCGGTGCGGGATGTGCATGGGGCCATGCATGCATTGGGGCGCGCCAATGCACGCGCCATATATGGCGACCACATGGCGACCATGCACCATGCACCCGGCCGGAGACGGCGGAGACGGAGGCTGGGCCATGCATTTATATGCATTTAAACGAGGGTTCGTGCATGGTTTGAGAATGTTTATCTCTTTAGTGTCTCTCCGGGTGAGAATGTTTGAGAGGTGCTTCGAAAATTCAAGTCATTTGATCATGTCAGCTTCATGAATTTAACAGCCTGTGATTCACTCACTTGTATATACTAAAATCAGCGTCCTCAAATTGTAGTATTGTACTGCTCTCCGCGCGCCTCTCCGGGCTATTCCGTGCTCTCCCTGCGACGCCCACATCACTTTCTTGGCTATCTGCCTTGCTCACAACAAGGCCCAACTATAAGTCCGGCCGTACCGCCTCGCTGACTTTTTGAAGCTGCGAGGGAACACGTAGAATGTTGGGAGCGAAAACGGAGGAGAAGAAGAAGCCTTTCGATGATACCATTGAACCTTGTGAACCCTTCAGGAGGGGAAAGTCAGTCCAGTTCCTGAAAACGCTTCCTTTCCTTAGAATGCCCTCGACCACACATCGCGTCGCATCTGTTTGTGCTGATTGCTCTGCAGATGTACCAGTGGGCATTCGTGTCTTCAATCCCACGATGTCGAGATCTTGAACATTCGCAGGGTGGGTTACTTTCATCCATCCCTTTTCGTCTCCTCCGTCTCCAAATCGAGAAGATGCAAGGGGGCCCTTTTTCTCCCAAAAAGTCGCCGAGCATGAGCCTAGCAGTGGGACGATAATATTTGGCTGAGGGGAACTGAGTGACTCGTGGACAATGCTCAACTGAGGCCTGACAGAATGTTCCGGGCCAACTCCTTGTTTTATTGTGATGCCGTTCGCATGGAGTTCGTCATTCTTTTCTCTTGCTGTGCCTGCAGAGGAAACTGTGCGTCAACTTGCTGCGCCACGGCTATTGTCGGGCGGGAGATACCTGCAAGTGGTCCCACAACTTCGGTGCTTACCCGTGCTTCAGCAAGGCAGCTTTCGGTCAGTGAAGCTCTTTCTGCCGCCTGGACTTTTGCCAGATGATTCTTGAGTGGTAAGCTCATCATCAACCGCGGAGGAGAATTCAGTATCTTCTGAATATTACGATACACCTTGCACAACTGGTCGATTGTCGTTTGTGCAGGTACCTGCAAGAAAAAGGCGTGCAACTACTCCCACGAGGCAGCGATTGGACGGGTCGCCAGTTCGTCAGCAAATGGAAATACAATGAGTTCCGTTCTCTTGTCGCCACAGAGGGGCACGCAAAGCATAGCTCAAAGTGGTGGTTCCCTCTTTACGAAATAGAAGCCAGACAGAAAGGGGACACTTCTGAAGTTGACCTGATGACCACAGCAGGCGGCACGGAGACGCCGAAAGTGAAGATGGAAGACGTCCCGTCAAGCTCGAGGTCAGTGGGCACTGTGCCCCGCTTTTCCGTGCTACCAGACTGTAACCAGGGTGAAGCCAGCACTTCCGACCAGGAAAGCACAGCCAAGGGCACTTTGCAGACAAACTGAATGAAACTGACTGTCACACGTGCCGCCATGTTTTCCCCCCACGCAAAATGGCGGGACTGCGGGATTGCGCGCAATTGGCATGGGCTCGGGAAAAAGTGCTTGACGGTGTCTGCAGAGTCGGGTACAATTTTGTTTTGAAAAACGGACAATTGAGAATGTCAGACACATGTTCCACGTCACCATTGTGACTCCGTGCAGCTCTTCACCTGCTCTGGAGTCTGCGACGACGGGACAGGAGGTTTGTTCCTCTTTCTTTCCATTTTAATCCTCGTCCCTTGCTATCCCGTTCACTCTTGCTGTCCCTGTCTCTCCGAGTCCTTTTCTCTCCCTGTCTTCCTCTATCTTTCTTTGTTTCTTACTCTCCCTTTCATGTCTGTTTCCCTTTGTTTCTATCCTCAGTGTCCCTGTTTGCCTCCCTGTCTGGCCTTTGTAGTTCTTCTGGCTGGTCTGTCGAAAATTTCGAAATGTAAAGGGGAAAAGAGAAATGCGCTCGCACAGACTGCGCAAGTTGTCAGTGGCCGTTCTGTCTGTTTGCCCCCCCCCCCCCCNNNNCCCCCCCCTCGATACCGCTCCTCTTTGATGGATTTGTATTTGTTCTCTGACGCGTAAGCAGCAGAGAAAAAGGTGTACAAACCAGAAGCAGTCTAGCTGTTGACTGGCTAGATTTATTCCTCTGTTGCTTGCGTCTTTGTCAAGCGAATGTCAAGGACAACGAGGGATCTTGAGGTGGGGAAGGGAAAGAGGGAGGTCTCTGAAGAAGGGATGCAGGGAGCCTCACATAGTGTGTCTATTTGTGTGCATTTGTGTTGTACTGATCAAAGCTTGATTGTGTTTACATGTGCATTTTTGCCTGCGTAGCTGAGAAATTGCAAAGCTTAGACCGTTGAGTTCTTTGTTGTGCATCGCAATATCTTCATGCGGCCGCCGCTTCATTGTTCGAGTCGGTATACATCTCCCCCCGATTCCCTATCTCTATCTCCTCTGTGTCTCCAAATCCACACGGGGGGGCATTCTGTGCATGCACCCCCTCTTGAAACCCCAAATCCTATGATGATGAAGAGTCAAGCAGACTCCGCAACGGAAGGTGCAGATGAAGAAAGACAAACGGGGAGAGAGTGTGCGTCTATCTCTAATGGGCTGTGTCAATCAGCATTCTGCCTCTTCGGTCTTGATGTTGACCTATGTGCGCTCTTCTTCCAATGGCGGCGGCAGCGTTCTTGTCTCCCTTTCTGTCTCCGCCGTCTCCATATCTGTCGACCTTTCCCCTAGCCTTCTGTGTTTCTCTGTTGAATTTTAAGCAGAAGGCAAAGCAGTTTGAGGGGAAGAAGAGGGGGCAGCAGAAGGAGAGGAGAGCAGACAAGAAGGAAGGGGAAGAAGAAATGCGGGAAAAAAGTGAATAAGACATTGAAAGGAAAGAAGGTTTCGCAGCGTCCATCTGCCGGTCCGTCCGGCTCTGGTCCCTTCTCTTAGTCTGATGCTTTTCTTTTAGATTCGCTCTGCATCTGAGTCTGTCCGTGTCAGTTTTTGTGCTTCAAGTTGCCTCCAATTATCGCAAGCCTTC
This sequence comes from Chromera velia, assembly GCA_018398765.1. Classification (NCBI taxonomy): domain Eukaryota; family Chromeraceae; genus Chromera; species Chromera velia. The sequence continues at coordinate 80,450 of JAHBMJ010003968.1, read as the reverse complement.
TCTGTCTGTTTGACGCTTAGCGTGTCTGTCAGTCCGCGTGTATGTATGTGTGTGTGGTTGCTGCTCTGCGTTTCTTGGTGTCTGTGTTTCTGTTTGTTTGCCCCGGCCGCTATGTGTGCAAGCTCGTGCATACTCGGCCGCTCCTTTTCTATTCACCGTTTGCTGGTGGCTGTTCCAGTCGTCTCCTCGGTCCCTCTTCGCTCGATACGCCTTTTGCTCTTTTTTCTGGCCTCTCTGCCTCTCTTCGCCGTTGTCTTGCGGGTGGCCCCCGTCTTGTCAGAGTCTGCATGGTGTCAATCCGCGAATCAAATAGTTTTCATCAATGTTGAGAGTAGATGTTCATGTCGGACTTGGGAAAAGGCAACGAATCGATTTTCGATTGCGCTCTTCCAGCAGGTGGAGACTCAACACGGAGAAGGTGACGAAACGGTAGAGCGTCCACAGAAGCGAGTGAAGGTCGAGGCTGAAGATTGCAATGCGAACAGCCCTTGTTACCCCTTCCATGCATTCGGTACGTACCCAGATTCCGCTTTTCCGGTGATCAAAATGACACTGGAAAAACCGCTGCGTGAAGACGGGATGCAGGTCTTGTGCCTCTTGTCCTTTTCTTCCTTGTCTCTTCGGTGGATGGTTTCAGCGGGAAAAGAAGCCAGAAATTAGTGCCCTGTCTCAATTTATGTCTTCTTTCGATGATTGCAGGCACTTGTGGCGGTAGAGCTTTCGGTTGTACCCGCAGCCACGATGAGTTGGACTTGGGTGCTCAGCTCAAATTCGTAGGCCAACACGCAGACCGCCTCAAAGAGCTCACTCGGGCAAACATGGAAGAACAAGAGAAGCGATGGTGGTTTCCCATCCTGATCATGGCCCTTACGTGCAGATATAGGGTTTCATAAAATGATGAGAAGTTTAAAGTTTGATCATCGTTGATGGCACACTCCACAAGGAAGCCAACACATTCTTGTGCAGGCTGGCGGGACTGTTAAGCGAGAAGTGGGGGCAGGGGTATGGGAAGGTGTGTCGCCGAATCCGAGTTCGGCTGCAAGTCGCCCACCTACGGGCAGCAAGTAAGTGCATCAGGGGCACGCGAGGCCATTCGGGCGAAGGGGGAGAGATGGGGGGATTCAGCAGTGCACTCATCCTCATGGACGACTGAACCGTAAAAGACTAATCGATCGAATAGAACTTAGAGTGTTGCAATGTAGCCAGATGTGTTGCACTGTAGCGTAGACGGATGCATGGAAGGTCAAGAGTGAGGCGGACGTACGTGCTAGGAGCGGATCTCAAATGCATTGCCTAGTGCATTGCCCGCCGGCGCCGCCGCAATGCCCGCGCGCATTGCCCGGGCCCTCTCTATAGACCTCCTTGAACCTAACTACCACTTGAAAGTTCAAGCCGCATTTTTGGATAAGCTTAAAAGTCCGCGCCGCAGGCGTGGATCATTTATGGTGTCTTGAAAGGCAAAGCCGCATATCTGGACGGTGTCTTGACTGTCTACGCCGCAGGCGTGGACGGTCTCTTGAAAAACAATGCCGCACATAGAGATCATGTTGATTATATTTTTTCAAGTGGTACTTAGGTTCAAGGAGGTTCCTCTATATTGTAACTTTAATTTGTAAGCTAGATTACAATTACACCAATCCTGTAGTGTTACACAAAGTTAAATGCTAGGTTAAATGTGTAACAATTACCCCTGACCCCCCCCTTGTTACACATAAAAGTGTGTAACAATTAGTGTACAATAATTATAGACAAATTTTCTTCTACCCCCCCTGCTCTCGCCTCTGCTCTTTTTACCTCTGCCTCTAGTGCTTAAAAATTCTTCCTGCCGTGTTGCTGATGAGACCATTGCTCAAACTAGAAAAGCAGTACCGTCAAACCGTCTTGAAGAAGAAGACGAAGATGAAACCGGCCTGGAATTAATACACACTAAAATCATAGTAAAATGTGTAATAATGGATTCTTAAAAGTGATGGTTTGAATTAAGGCACACTAAAGTGTGTACTTAATGCATTCTTAAAAGTCATAGTTTGAATGAATACACACTAAAGCATGTACTAATTCATTCATGAAAATTCCATTAAAATGTGTAACAAAACATTTTAAAAAAAATGATTGTGTAACTCTATAGGATTGGTGTAATTATAATGGATATCTGATCATGCATATGACTCTGATGTTTCAAATTATATAGAAATAATCTGCATGCGGCAACACTAGCGATAATATTACGGCTAGCAGTATATAGGGCCACGACTACCGTTACCACTATGATTTCTTTTAAAAATATCTGCCAGCCAAGCGGTCTAGCCTCCCTTAGACTCTTTACAGCATTAATTGTATGGCTGTCAACTTTTGAATGTGGTGTTTAGCTCGTTAGAATAACTTGAAGATATGATAGGATTAATGTTTGGATGAATCCCAGGAGGATTGGTCTCCTGCATGCCCTAATAGTACTAGTAATAGTACCTATAGCCTATTAAATACCGATCGAACGCTTGACGTGCATTGTCGTTAGACTCGTTACTTTGTTGAGTTTTTAACCCTCTGGAGAATTAACTAAAACTAAATGTAACTAACCAACTTAAAACAAGCAAACTAACTAAGCAAATTTGACTAGGAATTGTACCGCCGCTTTCCCCCTTGCTAACGTACCTCTTTTTACTGTTTTTCTAATGCAGCATAATAATGTTTTCCATGATCACCTTATTAAAAGTCTAGTTTAAACTTTAACTCAATTGAAGTCCACTCAGTCTACTTCCTACTACTACGTTCCTAGCTAGGTTCCTAGACTACTAGCTGGACCACCGTGACTCTTATATTATAGGCTATACACTAAGTTATATATATAAGCTGATAGTATGTGTGCAGTGCTGTTGCACAAAGTGCTGCAACTTCTCCGTTTTTTCATTAATTGATCGACCGGAGTCACCGGAACTTCATGCACTGTCAATGAAGCAGAACAGCGCAAAACTGACAAAAGACCCATGCAGATCGCGAGGCAGGGACATAACAAGAGTGATGGAACCACTGTACAAGAAGGTCTTTTGACTTCACCTGAATTCACCCAAACGCCACCCTCCCACCCCAACCCGTGGAACGAATTCTCTCTCATACTGGTACAGTTGAAGAAGCACGCGTCGATCGACAGCTGCGGCCCCATTTTAAATGCTGGCTAGAGTTCCGCGGCCTTCGTACACGAGAGACCGGAAGGAAGCCCGCAAGAGCAAACCGCCTCCCCAGCCGCCTCTCAGATCTGAGAAATGACGCGTCTTCATGGCTGTGCAGCCGACGTCGACGTCGAAAGGCCCTACATCCAATTCTCTCTGAATCGCATCGAGGGCATGCATGCACAAGCATATGCGCAAGAACAAAAGGCAGAAAGAACGCTGTGACAGGCGCCGATAAAGTCTGATGACGGGAGCTGAACCACTTCCCTTTTCGGCACTTCCTCTTTCCGACTTCTTACCTGCCTTCCACCCACTCTCCCGATGGTCTTACTCCCCTCTTCTCAAGCAACGAATACACTCTGTTTCGGGATTATGAAGCCAGGCAGGCAGTGCACAATCAAAGACGAAGAACGATGAGTCTATCCATCCATCCACAGACTTTCTCTACGAGGGTATTAGTCTCTCTTCTTCTCTTTTGGATCTTGGCAGCTGCAGTAAGGGGCGGGTTGCATACATGAGTCCTTTGCGGTGCGGAAGAGAAGAGGCTCGGGTCTCTTTCATTCGAGCAGGGGCACAGATTCCAGACTCAACCTCCCTCTCTGCATCTGTGTATATCTGTGCGCGCGCGTGTGTGTGTGTGTGTGTGGGTGGGTGTGTGCGTGCGTCTGTGCGTTTCTGTCAGCTAACGAGAGGCCCTGGACCCCCACCCCCCGTCTTCCTCCTCTTCCGCTGTCAGTGGCGGTTGGGGCGTTTCGGGGACACCGGTCGATTTCTGCGGTGTTTCTCCCCCTTCCTGCCCCCCGCCTCTTGCGCCTGGGTTGACTCCCCCTGGTATTGGGGTTGAGGGGGGCTCGTTGCTTGGGGCGTCTGGGTGGTTCTCGAACCGCAGAACTGCCCGTTGGTCATGAATTTGTGTGGAGGCACCAAAAGAAGAAGGGGCTGCAGCAGAGGTGCTCATGTGCGCAGAGAGACTGTTCGGTTGTCCTCCTGACAGCGAAGCCCCCGTCTCTCGAGTGCCTGTGGCGGCACCCTTTCTCTCCATTGCTGCTGCTGCGTCCCAACAGGAGTCGTCCAATTCCTCCGCTCTGAGGAGATGGGTCCTTCCCAAGACCGCTCTCTGTCTCTCAGAATTTTCCTTATGGGCTGTGACAGAGGGGGGACTCAGGGACCGAGCCGCGTGAGTCGGACCGGGCTGTCTGTCTTTGTCCTTGTCTTTGTTCTGCTGCTGCTGTGCCCCCCGTTTTTTGGATGTTGCAAAAGAAAGGGGCGTCGCCTGTTGGGTCGTCCCCTGCGTGGCAGCTGCCGCCTTCTCTGCCTTTTCCTTTTGTTCCTTCAGACGCTTCAGGGAGAGAGCGTCCGGTCCTGGGACAGGCACACCCGCCCCCCCGCTTCCGAGAAGTGAAATCGGAGCATCCTCTGCCTGCTGAGACACCTGAGGCCATGTCGATTCTCGGGGGCCACGGCTTGTCCCTTGAGCACTGGAGGGTGTGATACGCTGCTGCTGGGAGGGCTCAGACGGTGGCTTTGTGTTGGTCGCCTTCGATCCCCTTCTGTTGGAGGAGGTGGGGACAGAGGAAGGGAGAGTCAGGGAGGCGTTGGCATTCTGTTGTTGTTTGGTCTGGATGCTTCTATGGGTGTGGGTGCCGGGGCTCCCTCCGTTGTGGGAAGAAGAGGAAAAACCCGGGTCTTGCAGGGAAGGAGGGTAAGTGGGGGCTCGCACCCCTCCCCTCTGCGTGGCAGGACCAGACCCCCTTTTCTTCTCTCCAGAGGGGCCCTGGAGGGAGTGGGGGGGGGCAAAGGTGTTGCCGGGGTCCCCAGGGACTGGAGAGGGCCCCCGGGGTTGAGGATGAAATGACATGCTGCCGGCTGAAGCCTTGGAAGGGATCGGAGGGGCACTTCCGAGATTTGGTCTCTTTTCGGGTCTTTCCAGTCGCAGATTGCTGTCCTCGTCTGAGTCATCGTCTTCGTCTGAACTAGGACCGACGCGAAAATCCTGGGGGGGCTTGAAGGGCTTGTTAGCCCTGTTGGGATGACCTCGAGTGGTGGGCTGCTGCTGCTGCTGTTGCTGTGATGCGGTGCCGCGTTTGGGCTGCGCTTTTGGGTGGGGGAATGGAACATGATGGGGATGCATGAAGGGCGGCGGGATGAAAGCGTCGGGAGAGCCGAGAATGTCTGGAAAGTGGGCGGGGTGGGACTGCATCCAAGAAGAGGCAGTGCGAACGGGGCCCGTACGCATGAATCCACTCTGAGGGGGTGCAGCGCTGTTGAGCCCAGTCGGAGGAAAAGGGGCGTTCTGGATGCGTCTGCGGACTCTCTCTCTCTCTCTTTCCCTTTCTCTGTCTCTGTCCGGAGGAGCGGAGGGTCTGTCTCGATCGTGATCACGGTCTCTCTCCCTTCGCCTCTCCTCATGTGAAATCATCGCAGCTTGGGGGGAACCGCCACCTCCACCTGAGGGAGACGCGGCCAGACGTTCCGCCAGCCTGGTCACAATGGCGACCAACACGCGAGGGCACAGAGTGCCGAGTGTGCTTTCGTTGTCCAAAATGCTGCAGGGTGGCAGGCAGACGCATTGTCAATGAGACCGGCACAAACAAGAGAGAGATTCACGCAGAAGCACACGAGCAGACACCGAGACGACATGCTTCTTTCTTCTTTCCCCTTGTCTTCATGTCACGAGGAGATAGCCACATGAATGGATGGATGGACGCACGGCCAGTCAGACGGGCGGGCAGAAAAGGAGGTGAAGGAGGCATGAAAAAAGGCAAAAAAACCAACGGATCGCATCTATATGATATCAATGAGGGTCGATCAGATGAAAGCAGTTTGTTCTGCTCTTACCTCCTTTCCGACTCCAGCTAGGCCTGAACAGTCGTCTACTCGCACAAAACGGCATGAGGAGACAGAGAAGAAGGCAGAAGGCACAGGAGAAGAGAATAAACACCGACGGGAAAGTGCTCATCATCCCCCGACGCAACTGACAGGTCAGGCCTCTTCGCGAGGTACGCCACAGCAAGAGACTCCACAGCAGATGGGGGCGCAAGCCCTGCAAGTGTGGGTCCTCCCTGCGGAGCTACCGGAGTCGGAACTCCGCTGGGGTTTGCCTGAGGGGTGGGCAGCTGGAGCGCCTGTGCGGGTGGGGGTGCGGCACCAGAGGACGAAGAACTCGACGAAGAGGCGGAGGAAGAGCTGGACGCAGCAGCAGCACCGTTGGAGGATCCCCCCTGCGCATGGGCTGCAGCTGCTGCGACCTCAGCCGATGCTTGAAGGAGTTGGAACACACGGCTGTCGGACAGGGAGCCTTCTACTATTCGGTCGGAGAGACGCAGCAGTCTGCACACACACACACACACACACACACAGAGAGAGAGAGAGGGAGAGAGAGAGAGAGGACAAGACAAACGCCAATGAAACAAGAAGAGAGGAGAGCACAAGAGACCGAGGCAAGCTCATTTGCATCCGCCTCGAATTCAACCAAGCAAGGTACGATGACCATTTCACGAGTCGATCAAAGGAAACGAAAAACGACCCGACACCTGTCCTATATCGATCTCCAAGTCCTCACATGCAGTCGCCTGTCTCTCAAGACGTAGAAGGAAGAAGCTTTCAGCAGAAGGAAGCTGAAGGCAGCACTACCAAAAGAGAGGACAGGACAGAACTGCACGTGATGGAAAGGGAGAGTGCCTATTCCCTCACCTTTCGCTCTTGAATCCAAAGAAATTCGCGTTCTCGACCATCCACATCGCCACGGCGGGTTTCGCGTTCAGAAGATTCTCCGCCACGTCTCCTGCAGGCCATGCAGAGAAAATTTGCTCAACAGTGGATTCATTCATTTTCCCTCAATTCTTGCAGACCAGCCACAGGAAGTCCACGACTTCGTTGCTAAATGAAATAGAGTGTATCCATCAGCGCATGACTTGTCACGGCCACAGACAGACCGTCGAGCTTTCGACGACAGGTGGAAGGGGACGAATGGGTTGACGGACCAAACAACCGGGGGGGGAAAGGCGTTGAGAAAGAAACGGAACAACGCTCTTCCTCCACAAGGTGCGGTTTCTTACAGAGAGACGGACTTGCTGTGTCACACCAAACAAAGGTCTCACCACCCACTGACCTCCATAGATGTAGGAGAGGAGTGTGCAGAAAGCCGCCGCGTTGGGTCTCTGTTCCGATCTCATCTCGAATCTTCGCTCTCGAACTTCTGCAGAGAAAGAAAGAGGCAGAAACACAGATGAAGAGATGAGCAGAGCAGAGAGACCTCGCAAGTTGAGGACCGACTAGTAGTCTGTCTGTCTCATTGAAAGAAACTGGGGGCCCACTCCCCCCCCCGAAACCCCCCCTCCTCTGAGCATGAAAGAATGAAGGACGGTACAATTGTGTGTGTGTGTGTGTGTGTGACAGAGAGAGGGAGAAAAGGGAGAAGGATACAAGGGCCGGAAGGAGACGGGAAGAGGGGAAGGTCGGATGGCGGGATGAGTGGGCGGAATGAAGGAAGGAAGCGAGGAAAGAAGGGGGGAGGGAAGGAAGGAAGGAGGGAAGGGAGAAAAGAAGGAAGGGAAGTAAAAAAGGAAGGAAAGAAGAGAGAGAAGAAATCAACGACAAGTACAGAGAATCCAGGGGGCAATCAGCGAAGAGACGACCCCCCCCCCCAGTTCAGAGGCGAAGGCAGTACTGCTTGACCATCCATGAGTGCTTGCGTGCTCCCCCGTCCCTTCACGTTCTTGCCTGCCCCAACCGACCGCTCATTCCACTCCGAAGCAGGCAGGCTTCGAAGAAGTCGGATCGACTTGCCAGGAAAGCTCTGTGGACCTGCGAGCGAGTCCAGTCAGAGAAAAAAATGGGACGTCTGCATGCGTCTCTCTCTGTAGATCTACCGAGGGAGCATCACACAGTCAAAATGAGAGAGAGCCAGAAGGCAAAAGGACTACCGGGAGAAGCTTCTGAGACAGCGACAAAAAAAAAGAGAGAGAGCAACATAGAGCTGAAAAATCAATCCCCCCCCTTTCCGTGCACGCACTCACCCCGACGACGACCCCCTCAGCCGCCCACTCAAAGTCCGGCAGAATTCTCTCGTCGCAGAGACGCAGAAGGTCCCTCCGGAGGCGAAGAAGGTCTCTGTCATCGCCCAGACAAAAGTCCCAAACAGAGCTTGCCATCATCTGTTGCTGCCCGTCCTCATCCACCAGTCCCTCCCCTGCCCTTCCTGAACTTTGGGGGTAGCTCCCTGTCAAAACCTGCATGCAGACAACATGCAGAGAGCCCATACAGGGAGGGGTTCATGGAAAGAAAGGCTGAATGAATACAAAGAATCAAATGCATCAAAAAAATGCTTACACATAAAAACAAATCCAATCGAAGCGCCTATGTCTGCACCTATCTGCCATTCGGGGCAGCTCTTCAATCAAGTGTCCCGCATTTTTTTACTTTCATGAAAGAGAGTCTTTTTCCTTCGAACACTCGGAGGCTTCTTTCTCAGCACCCCTACGAAAAGAAAAAGTTGCCGTAAAGAACAGACAGAAGGGTTGCGGAATAGAGTCTGAGGGAGACCCCCCACACACACCAACCCGAGAAGGCCGAGAGACGCTTCCGGAGGCTGCAGATGCCGAAACGGGAAGGGGAGAGAGCTGGGAGAAGGGCCCATCCAGCACTCCTCCCCGGCCTCTACTTCCTCGAGAGGACCTTGCCCGTTTCCCCCCTGCAGTCCTCTGACCCCACTCAAGTCCCGATTCTTCCAAAACTTCAGGATCATCATCCTCATCGCTTTCGAGAATACTAGGTCCAACCGCCCCCCCCTCATCTCCAAGGGTCTCCTCGCCTGCTGGGGATCCCCCCTCGGGTGTTAGAATCTGGCGAAAACACCCTTGGGCTTTCCAGCTAACAAACGGAGATGCGTTTGCCCTTGATGATGCAGACAGGGGTGTCCAGGGAACTGCCGGATCGGTGACGGGCCCTGATGTCAGTTGAAGCGGTCGGAGAGGCGGGAGAGGGGCAACGCACAGGGGTCGTCCCCCCAAATTGCTCTCCTCAAAATCAGATGCACAGAACTGGCCTGCTGCCAAAGCCATCTCCAAGTCTTCCGGAAACCCAAAAACCTTCCGGACACTTTTCTGGACGTCTCTGGCGACCCTCGAAGCCGAAGGGCCAAAGTCCTTCACGTGCTGCCCCCCCTCTTCGCCCTTGAGTCCCCCGCATCGGATAGTCTGAGTGAGACATCTGCAGGAAACATCAAAGAAATTGAATCGATTTGCCGAGTACAGAACGACACCCAGAACAACGAGTTGAGAGCAAAACAAACCAGACGCAAGGACGTCTGTTGCACACTGTATGTACCCAAATACCCCGCCTGACAAAAGAGAGCTGAATGTTCTCATGAAACAAACCCCCTCTCCCAATCCTGCCGCCTTTCGACCGATGACCCCCCCAACCTTCACATCTGGCCGGCCTCGTCAATTTGACGTGATGGGGGGATGCCTCGATGACTGGCTGCATGTCTCTTGTTGTTACCTGCTCTTTTTTATCTCATACTCATCTCCCTCTTTCTTCTACACAAACGCACTCACTCCTACAAATCACGCACGCACATCCTCTCAGACTGGCTGACTGACTTGGAGGACATGCACTCAAGGATCTGGTCATACATCATGCAACCGTGGAAGTGGGCACCGAAGTATTCCATGCAGGCCCCCAGGAGCGGTTCAACCTCCGCACCACACAAAAAGAGAGGACTGGGCCCAGCTTCGAGTTCCTGTCCAGAGACCTCAACGGGGTCGCATCCCAAACCGGTTCCCCCCACCAAAAGCCCTCCAGAAACCCCGCGCTCCTTCCCATCCAGGTCTTCCCACGAATGCTCACGCTGGTGCTCAGGAGCTCGCTGCATGCTCCCTGCGGAAACCCTCGGGGTCGCCCTCTGAGACCTCAACTGAGGCATGGACAGGCCCCCTGGCGGCACTACTCCAGTGGCAGGACACGAGTGCTGGAGAATCATCACGCAGCTGCGAGCGTCAAGTTTTACTGCGAACAGACAGACGGAGACAGAGACATGTGCGCACGCTCACAACCTCACAAATGAGCATGCATTCACACATACACACAAAGTGGGATAAAACAAAGTGACACTTTTTGCGCGTCGTGGTTTGATCAGTTCTGAGGAGTGCACCGGAGATCCGCCAACACGCCCCTCTCCCGCGTTCGACATCAGCACGTGCCCTTCTTCCCGCACCCAGTGCGCGCTACAACCGAAACACGTGCGAGCTCGGCAAGACAGACACACAAACACTTCGTTCATTCATGCATTCACCATCCTTTGTCTACTGACGTCGAATGAGTTGAGCACACGCCGCAGCGACAGAGGGGAAGTTCAGCCTCTTGCACCAGGTGTAGAGGTCGTACAGCTCCAGAGCAGTCAGGCTGGGGACGCCTCGGACATCCCCTGTGTAGCAGAACTCGAGGACCATCTCCAGAATCCAAATAGGAATCGGAGTGTCAACACGAACAGGAAGTCCATCAGGGGAGGAACCCAACTCGCGACCCCGCACCAGCACGCCCCCTTCCTCTTCAGTCTCGACAGAGCGACGCGCTTCGCCCGCCTTGATGCCTCTGCCCGTCTCAAGTCGTTCAGCTTCCTGCAATCCCGTCAGCCCATGAGAGGAGAGAAGAAAGGTTCCTTTGCATTCATATTTCTGTATGAGGAAGTATGTGTTATCTTCTCTGTCTGCACCCCGTTTGCCTTCGGAGGAAACAACGCAGAGAATTTCAAAAGGGGGGGGAGAGAGAAGAAAGTATTGAAGAAGCGACAAAACAGAGAAGAGGAAAGGATTCAACACACCCCCAAGAAACCTTCTGTTCTCCTGCTTAATAAACACGTGCACATACATCCAACACTGCATGCAAATAGAGGTACATTACGGCCAAGCGGCGTGGTCCAGCCCCCCCTACCCTCCTTCTTCTTTCTCAATCAATTTGACAAACCTCCGGAGTGAAGCCTTTCTTCTCGGCGACATGTCTCCAGAGTTTGGGGCACCTGACAACCAACAGGGCAGCGTGACAGAGGATCTCACCCCGACCACCATCCCTTGCTGGTCCCGTAAAGCGAACATCACAAGTATCTGCAAGCTCACTCGCCCCGCTTTTGCACGCCTCAAAGAGGTATCTCATGTCCCTCTGCAGGCTGCAAACACGACGCCCGCCCTCCACGGGGTCTGCAGGCAAACCGAAAGAGGGCACCACAGAGTGATCCCCCCCCGACCTCTGCCCTCCGTGGCCCCCGTCACGGCTGAATCGGCCGCCGCCTCTGTCCTCCCGACCTCTCCCACCCGCTCCCCCCTCTCCCCGCCCCCCCTTTCTTCTCCCCCCCCCAACACCAGAGACCCCAATCCCCAGAGCACGGGGAACTGCCCCCCCCTCCTGTCCGTGTGCAAATGCCAGAGAGGGATTCGGGGGGAACCTCAGGCAGTGGAGATCGTTGCGTCTGCGTGTTTTGTGGTCTGTACCCCCGAAGATCACCATCATGTCGCACTCACCACTCGGAGCCTGCATTGCCAGACAATTAACCGACACAACGAAACAGAAGAGACACAAGTCATCAGAAAAGACAGAAAAGCAGCCGTGGCACTGCACGTGGTTGAAGAGCTGCCTCACTCCATCCCAACGGCTCCTTTCCTGGAGCAGGAAGTTGACAGACCCCAAAGTGATGAGATGCACCCAACCCCCCCAAACCAGGAAAGAAAGAATGCGAGCGGGCAAAATGACAGAAAGGGTACAAGATCACAGAAAGAGGAGCACTCACAAAAAACCAGAGACCCGAAGGAACCCTCTGTCTGACCTTTTTCAGGACCGCAGCGTGGAAGTCTCTCTTGGCAGGTCGCGTGCCGGTTGGGTGCACCCTCCGCCATTTCTGCAGACGGACATCCGAGTCACAGAAGGGGCATTCACATAAAGCTGGGCAGACACACAGCGAGAAGAGAAGCAGAAGACCAGACGACACCAATTTTCTCGTATGCCGTTCACCAGCGAGAACCCTTTCAAACTACACACCAGAGAGAAAAGAAAAGACCAGTAGCGAGAGTCAAACACCCCCCTTCTTGTTTCGGGTAAGGCAGGCGGCATCGTCTGAATCCGAAGAAAACGTCTCTCTATCAAATCTCTCTACCTCTCTCTGTCCACCCCACACCCTTTGGTACCTTCTCTCGGAAAGAGAATGCGTAGAGGTCCCCATTCCGATCGTTGTCCGTACCCCCGTGCAGGTACACCACCTTGTCGGTCTCGAGCTCCCCGTCTGAGCGCACACTCACTTCCTCCCTCAACACACACACGTGGGCAAACCGGCCGAGACTCAAAGGCGGATCCCCCATCTGTTGAGGCTGAAGCCGCCGATTCCTCCCCTGTCGGTCATCTCCCTGACGCCCAGGCCCCCGCACTCCCCGATCCCGAAGCGCACGGAGATGTGCTGCAGTGTCGCGACTGACACCAACCCCTGCCTGCGCACGCGTGAGGCGCAGAGCCCTGGAGTGGCCCTCCTCCTCGTGGAGGCCTTGCTGTGCCCGGTCGCGCTGCTGTCTGATGATAATGGACCTGAAGTGCCGCTCTTCCATGTGTGTATGTGCATCGTCAGACCCGTCGTCCTCCCCAAGCTCAGACAGGGAGTCCCCTCCCGCCCTCTCCAGCCCTCGGCCCCCCCCTCCATGGGGGTATTCCCCTTGCAGTCGTGCCCAGCTTTCGTGAGCGAAGTCAAATTCGAAGCAGTCGGAGTACCTGCAAACATGCGCATCATGGCAAAGTGCACTGATACAATACAGTGCATGCAGACACAACACCAGGTGAACAAGTCAGAGTAGAAATCGCGGAACGGAGACAAGAGAGAGAGGGCTGAAGAGTCCACCCTCCCACCACCCCCCGGTGAGGTGAGAGAAAAACTGCGCGACCCCACAGACAGACCTTTCCGTTCCGGCCCCTCCTACGATGACGACTGAGTCTGCATAGGGACCCGAGCAAACCGCCTGATGTCTGTATCTGCCTGGCGGGACCGTCTGTCTCTGTTGTACCTTTTCCCATCGCTTGCTGATCAGGTCGAATCTGCACGGGCGCAATGAGAGCGATGGAGCATACAGGGAGGAAACCACCAAAGTAGACAATACAGACTTCCTACCTCCAACTTTGCACACAGGGCAGCAGAGAGGCACACAAGTGTCGGAACGGAAAGATTCGACAGACAGCTTCAGAAAGGGGAACGGAGCAGAAGGAAGGGGAGCGGTGAGTGCGAAGAAGGGAGAGAGAAAGGCAAGCAAGTCCTCCACAAAAAAACTTACACACCCACCTGCAGAGATCGGAAGGGTAGGTCGTTCCATGGGTCCCTCCCCAGACGTAAATTGATCCCCTGTACAAGGCGGCCACTTGACCATACCTGCAGGGGGGGGGTAAGAGGAGAGGAAGGGAAGGGAACAAGGGGGGGTCGTCCGACGCACGTTAGAGACATACACACTTTATGTGCACAGATATCCATTTCACGGAAGCTTAGGCAGAGCGTGCTGGCTTTCGACGGAAATTCGCACCAACGACGAGAGGGCAAAGAGGAACAAGGACGCATGTTTACAGAGGGAAGAAAGGAGCACAAGAATGGGTCAATGCTCTCTCGATCCCACCTCCACCTTTCTACCCTCATTCCCATCTCACGTCTGTCTCTCTCCTCATGGAAGCCATCCCTCTGTTTTGCAGGAACTCCGATCCCCCCCTCTCTCGCTCCCGCCCTAGCTTTAACACTCCAACGGACTCCATTTCTTAAACAGAAGCTTCCGTGATGCAACGAACACTTAGCCGTATGTGAAATACCCTGAAATGCGTCTTTTTATCTGTAATGCACTAGGACGGATGGATCCACATTGCATGAAGAACAAAAGAAGGAATGAGAGAGAAACTGAAGTTCGCAGAGAGAGACGTCCTCTCTTTACTTGGGAGGAAGACCCTTCCCCCGACACCCTCCCTTCCCTCTGAAGATTCCTCTCTTCCAGTCCACCCTCTGCCCTGTCCATCTGTCACTGTACTTCTCGGCTCTCACTCCCTCCAGAACACCAACCAACCTTGCACTGGGTATCTTGTGTGTGTCCTGCCCCTTCCCAGGCACGAGCTCTTCCCACACGAGGGTGGAGAGGTCCAGAGCCCAAAGGTCCTGAAAGTTTGAGTACCCGAACGAAGCCCCAGAACCTCCAAACACGAAGATCCTCTCCCCCGTCTCGTCCATCACCGCACTGTGAGATGCTCTGCCTTGGGGAGCGAGGCACTGCAGAGAGGAGGGGAAAAAACGGAGATGTGCGCTCAGAAGCTTTCTCCGGCACACGCCAACCACACAGGGAAGCAGACGACGATTGCAAGGGGGGGCAAGCAGACAGGACAGTGCACTAAGAGCAGAAAACAAAAGCGGAGAGGCGAACGCACATGGTCAGTGTAAAGTTTACATAGGGAATAAGACTCGCAGAGAGACTCTTTCAGATCTACAACAAAACTTTCGCAGACAAAAAGAACAAGGATCTTTGTGAAAGTGAGAAAGCAAGAGTCGAACAGGCAGGCAGACAGACGTTGTCAGGCGATCTCTTGCGAGTCCACACGAGGGTGTCCAGGTCAAGAACGTACACGTCCCTGAAATCGAAACACGCGTGCCCGTCGTATCCACCCAGCATGTACTGCAGAGAGGACAGGGAGGAACGGGAAGGGAAGCAGAGAAAAAGATTGCAGTCTGGTTGACAAGAACACGTGGATTGAAAGCACGCCTTTTTTGTTTGTGAGTGGGCACGCCACTTGTGCCAAGATGCTGGAGAGCGCAGAGCAATTAAAAAAGAGGTAGAGCCGATGACAAGGGGAGGCAATCGGCAGTGGATCACAAAGACGAAGGAGCGAACGGAACAATACAGACGGTGAGGGCAGGTGGACAAACTGAACCGAATTCAGAACGTAACGGGATCAGGTAGCTCGGAGACTGTCAGACTGAAGGAGAAATCAAGCTCGGTCAGTCAGACAGGAGCACGGAAAAGCAACCGAGAAAGGTTTTCACAAACAAGAGTGCACCAGCACGTGGGAATGTGAACACGGACGGCGCCTTCGTTACGCATCGCATCAACGAAAGGCACGCCGACAATCCAACTCGTTCATGACTAGTCGCACGGATAAAGTCAGTTTCACATGAACACTCACAACAAACGAAGGCAACGAACCATCCAGCGGTTCTTGAAGAGGCTACATGTGTGTCCGGATCTGTTGGGAGGTATGTCTCCAGAAGGGTGGAGCTCTTCCCAGTGAGGCGTCATTTCGGGAGCGGTCTCTCCCTGGTCCTCTCCGTCCTCGAGGGTGTCACTGAAATCTTGGGGTCCTTTGCCTCCAAAGAGGTCATCAAAGGACCTTCCTCCGTCCTCGTCAGCTTCAGACGGAGAATCGTAGTCGTGTGGGTCCATTCCGTTAGATCGGAGCAGGAAAACGCCTGGGTGACTTTGCTGATCGGTCTAGATGAGAGAAATTCAACGCACTGTCTGAAGCCTGTGTGGACTTTCAATTCGAGGCTTGCCTTTGGCACTGTAAGCCCACAGGCATATGCAGCGGGTCAGTGACTCCCAGTCAAGCTTCAGAGAGATGAAGAAACACTCAAACACAACCAGACAGATTTCTCAGTCATTCTCAGGTTCACTGTGGTTCATAATTCTGTATGGATCATTCTGGTATACGTCCGTCTCTGTCAGAAGAGTTTGGTTGAATTTTTCTCCTATAGAGGGATGCTGAGGCCCTGATCGAGGGGGCCGGCACTTAAAAAAAATTCAAGATGCATATCGATACAATTAATGTATAGTTGGCCCCAGATGGCGACGTTCAACCTAAAATGAACCGTCCGCGCGAGCGGTAAGCAACATGCAGCTATAGGTTGCAAGCCCGATGCGCACACATGCATGCAGTTCAGACCGAGCGATCGATTTGCAAGATCGATCGGCACAACAGCCAGAACAACCCTGATCGACTGCATGGCTGTCCATTGTTCAAACAAAAGAACCTCAATCATGCAGTAGTCAAACTCACGAGAGCGGCACAGGTATTGAGGTTCTCCTTTCTCACTCCGTCAAAGTGTGCATTGCTGGTGTTTCCAATTTCATTAAACAACATGTTGCTCTTGTCAACTATTGTTGTCTTGTTGGCCTCCGGATGTGTAGCAAGCGTGCAGCCGAGCGACGCAAAAGCGAGCGAAGCCGCCAAGCTTTCTGCAACAAACAGAGCAAAATCTCGCTTGTTGATCAGCTGGAAACCCGAGTCCCCTGACAGGCGTTTGCATGAGGAGGACATGCAACACCTGTCAGAAATCGGTGCAACACCTGTGCGATCTCTTCGCAACATCCTGACGGGTTTGAGGGGACAGAAACGCGAACTCGCGACTGCACTGGAGGACCCGAACGCCGATATTGTGCGCAAGGTAAACGAAGTTGTGCATTTGAAGCAGGTCGACATGGACGTTGTTGAGATGACTGACGAGGAAAGCAAGGAAACCCTCCTTGCAGCGTTGCGCGAAGACAACGATGTGGAGTTCGTTGAAGAGGACTCCGTTGTTTCTCTTGATCCGCTCGTACAGAACAGAGCTGAAAACGAAACCACTCCAGAACCAGAGGAACAGCACAGTTTGCGCAACTACACAGAAGCCTTCTGGAGAACCATGGTGAACGACCCGCTCTTTGGCGAACAATGGTACCTGGATCAACCGTCGGATGCCGACGTAGACGGTGAGCAACAGTACTGTTGTTCATGTTTTAGTTGCCATTTGTTCTTCATCTTCCACGCTTTTCATGCCTCTCGCAATCCCTTTTGCACATAAGTGTCTTTCATCCCCTTTACCTACTGCCCAGTGTATCTCCGTGCTCGGATCAAACATACAGAAAACTTCAAGTCTTTGAAGAGCATTCTTTGCATTGTAGCATCTACCGCCCCCCTCTTCTTTTGCAGCACCTGAGGCATGGGCCCGCTGGTCTGCCTTCCTGGATGGATCTGATGCGCCGGAGATTCTTGTCGGAATCGTTGACACAGGTGTTGACTTCTCCCACCCTGACTTGAGGGACGCCATGTGGAGGAATGAGGCCGAACTGTTCGGGGAGCCCGGGTTTGACGACGACATGAATGGAGTGGTGGACGACGTCTACGGAGTCGACATGAGCGTGTACCCCTTCAGGGGGATCGCTGCAGGATCGATTGGAGACGACAACTCCCATGGGACTCACTGTGCAGGAATTGCGGCTGCTACCCATAACAACAGTGAAGGTCAGTCAGTCAGGCAGCGTTGGAGTTTCGTTCCCCTCCACAATCACTTGCCACCCCCATCTCTTTGTTTTCCTTGATTCTGAGCACCACCATCTTTCTTGCAACTCTTCCTGGTTCTCGTGACACCTCGTGTCTCTGCAGGCATTGCCGGTATCGCACCCCCGAATGTTGTCCGCATCGTCGCCCTGAAGTTCCTCGACTTTTTCGGGTTCGGCACGACCGCAGACGCCATCGCTTCGTTCGACTACGGCCTCTCGAACGGCGTGAAGATCTTCTCAAACTCCTGGGGCATGTTTGGCTCCCTCCCCAACGCCCTCCGACACGCTGTTGATAGAGGACGCCAGAGAGGCGCTCTGTTCATCATGGCCGCAGGGAACGACGGGAGGGACATCGAGTTCGGACTACGCATTCCTGCAAGTCTCTCTCTCGAATTCCCAAACGCAATCACCGTGGCTGCCACAAAGAGAGACGGGGAGATCGCCGAGTGGTCCAACTTCGCCGAGACCGCGGTTGATATCGCGGCGCCTGGTGAGAAAATTCTCTCCACTGTCCCTGGGGCGACCTACGTCGAGTACTCGGGCACCTCCATGGCCACCCCCGCGGTTGCGGGCACTGCTGCACTTTTGTACTCATACGGTGAGGTTCTAGCGGGGCGTTTGGGCGTGTCACCCGTGACCCCTGAGGAGATCAAGAAGGCTCTCACCCATGGAGCGCAGATGACCCCCGAGCTGAAAGGGAAGGTGAAAGCTGGGGCAGCACTGAATGTTCCGGGGGCTATGAGTGCCCTTCGAGGCATCTTGACAGATCGTGCGTATGCAGAGAACGGGTTCAACCCAGAGTCCCATAGATGTTCTGAGCTCGAGGCTTCCTTCCATGACGGTTTGGGTGCAGATTGCGCCTTCTACGGGTTTGACAGCGCGGTTCGTTGTGACTTCGCCAGTCTGTTCAAAAACTTCAAGGGAGAGAGTGCCGCTACCTCGTGCTGCGCATGCGGCACAAAGCCAGAGAGTAGAGAGAGAGAGACGGGTGAGACAGGAGGAGAGATTTCTATTCCTACAGAGGTCCTCTCAGAGAGTGCCGAAGGACGCACGTCCGATCCTGCACCCCCTGTCCCTTCAGGCAGAAAACTTCGGGGCGGGAGGCAGGCAGGCAGTAAGTGAGTGAGAGAGTGGGTCAACGCAAGGGGTTGAGCATACGACAAAGGAAGGCAGGATAGCAGGAGAAATGTGGAACACGGAAGTGAAGGAAATGATAGGAGAAATGGAACGACGAACTTGAATGAGTGAAGGGGCAAGGCTCACTGAAGTGTCTTCCGAAGGGGATCTCAACAGTCGCACAGTTTCTTTACATTTTCTTATGTGCACGTGGGCCTTCATTCTTTTTTTTTCGGCCCTCCAGTTCCCTGGGAGGTGAGTGTGCCTTGTCGCTTCACGAATCGAATTCAACTAGCACTCTTGCCGTTTCCTTTGTGGTAGATCTTTCCACTTTGATCTGAGAGAAGTGGCAAGGACTTCTGAGTGGAAACCTCCAATTTGTCTGCACGACATTGTCTGTCTATGTGTGCATATTCTGATTCATTCTGACTGCCTGATTCGAGTTGTCCGTTTCTCTTCTACCTTCTGACATCCCTTCAGTCAGAAATTTCGAGACGTGGAAGTTGCTGCCAGTGCTGTGCATTCTGTTATCGGAGTTTCCTCATCTGTTTGCTGCTGCTTGTGTGCGGTTTAAATGACTGCCGAGCAGGCCCCGACGTCTTTTCGCAGGGAGACAAAGAGGAAGCACGCGGAAAAATGACGCAATTCCTCTTTGTCGATCAGCAAAGGCGTCTGTAATGTTGTCTTCTCTTCTCTTTACATTGAATCAAAAATCACCACTTCTGAATTGTCGAACTTGAAGGAAACTTGAGGGCTAGCTTGAGAGAGACTGGTTGTGAGAAGAATCACATCGGTCTGCAATCGATGCCCTGCCTTCCATTCCAATGCGTTGTATCGATTGTGTCACACTGTCAGTGTCTGAGTTTCTCTTTCCGATCTGAAAGGGTTGATTCAGTAATCAAGAGTAAAGTTCATTCGAAATCCGTTGCTTGATCGTTTTGATTACATCATGATATCGCAAATAGTAGTCCCCAATACTACGGCAAAGTTTACCATTTAGAAATGTGTTTACACTACTGTCTATACATCACTACACTAACAATACTTTTAATATACAGCGGTCAAAATCTATGACAAACCCCAGTACGTTTCATAGTAGTACTAATAGTCGTAGTACGTTCTACAGCACTCTAGCGATGACTACTAGCTTCAATATCCGAGTCTGACTTAATCTAGGACTCTATTAAAAAATTAACAGATTGGAACGTAGATTGGAATAAACAAAGACAAGTAAAAAAGAAATTTTAAAGGGAAATTTAGTTAATTCAAAAAAGAGATTCCATTTTTTTTTTTTAAGTGTTACAAAAATGCACGATCTAGAAGAGAGAAATATTATGAGTGTGAGACTGTGTGACTACTAGGTTTTCAAAATTCAGCAACCACTTTTACATTCGCTTGTAATTAGCATTTGTCATATGTCTGGATTATATTTAAAAGTTTAACTAAATTTTTAAATCCGATTTTCTATACACTAGTCTGTATATACAGTTACCTAGGGTCCTAGACAGTTACTGTCAAACTTGAACATACTATTCAAGTTTCGTGCCCCATATTCTTTATGCAACACGTACTACCAAACCCTTCAGAATTCTCCTGCCAGCAGTACACACGACCACTATAACCGCTCAATCCGCGCTTGCGACTTAGTTGCGAGTCTTGGATGCCAATGAATTTTATTGCGTCCTCGAATCTTCAATCATCTTAAGCGATAATTGGATTGATTGACTATCGATATTGCTTGCACACGCATGCGTACTTTGCATATACTGCTGCCTCATTTCATCATCAATCACAGACGATCAATCATGCGATTCCTGTACAGTCATAAGTGTGTGCGCGTGTCCTGAGTCTCTCAGATGATTTCCAAGGGTCGACAGAGGGCAGGCAGGCACACAGGCAGCCAGGCAGGCACATGGACGGAGATGCAGATTGACCATGCAGGAACTCAGAGAAGGAGTCGATGAGATGCGATGTTTCCATTCCAGTTTGACTAAAATACTCTGCAGGTACCAGCGCTACTTTCTCAACCATGCATAATTTACAGCGTCTTTCTTCAACCTTTCGCTTGCTAATGAGTCTCCCCCCGTCGCTTTCTCACGGCTTGTCTGCCCAACTTTCGCCGACTGCCCCCTCAGCGATACACGGAATGTTGAGGAGATACCTCTCGCCCGCCTGCTCCATCACCCGGACAAGAAGGTTCAGAGCCTGCAGGCAAAAGAACAAGTGAAGCGGTCAGCACCGAACGTTGAGCTGAGCAAATAATAACCGGAGAAACTGATAGGCAACGAGCAGGATGAACTCAAAATTCAGCAAAGAACCATACATATGCTTGAGGGAGGGAAACAAAACAGACATACACTTTCAAGACGCATCAAACAAACAAGACAACCCCATCGAGAAGACCAGATCGTGAAGTCAAATTTCACACCTTACGTCAGTATAGTGCTAATAAGGCACGAGAAGCTACAGACAGGACACACACAGCTCGTTTGCCCGAAAGGAGAGAGACTGCTTCAGGAGAGAGAACCGAAGAGACTCGGACAGATAGAAAGAGGCTTTTTTTCCATCTGCAGCTGTGTCTGTTTGCATCTTAGCGACTACCCACCTCCTCTGACTTCTCCTCCGGAATTTCGATGATGATTTCATCGTGGACGCACATCACCACCTTCCCGTCGATGCCCGCTTCCCGCAACTCCCCGGGAAGCCGTGCCAGAGATTCCTTCGTGATGTCTGCCGACGTTCCCTGCATTGAACAAACACATCAAGGAAGGAAGAGAGAACATGCATCGATGCATCGAAGCATACAATGATGGCCGTGTTTCGTTTGGGTCTCTGATGTCATCACAAGCATTCTGGACCTGTGTATCCATCCGTAAAAGAGCAAGCCAGCGAGCCAGCGCACTGTCACATCAAGCCGATGCATTGTGATATGACTGGAAACTGCCCTCCTGATACACTATTTCACAGTATCCGTTTCCTTCTGCTGAACGGTGAAGGAAGGATGAAGTAGAGGGATCAGCCTGCAGCCGTCTTCGCCTAACGGCTTTTCTTTTTTCCTCCGACTCCTTCTGACCTGGACCGGATAGTTTAGCGCCTTTGTGAAAGCGAAGGAGTCGAAAACCGCCCGTCTGCGCGACCGCGTGCGCGTTTCTCGTGGTCGTCTCTTCTGCAGGGGAGCACGCACGAAAGAAAACGAAGATCAACACGGAAATCAAAATAAGCGGCACAAAGGGAGGAAGAACGACCCTCTACGCAGGAATTCCCTCATGCTATTTCTAAACACAGTAAGTGAAACGATCTACAAGAGGATTCAGCCAGCTTCATTCAAGGAGCCACTTCGCGGAAGCTCTTCGTCTCTTCCAGGAGTTGTGCTTGTTGGAAGGCCATGAAACTTCTACAAGAACAGTCACGCAAAATTTGTCTTGAGGGACTCGTTCGCAGAGAAATTGATAGAGCGAAAAGTTGGCTAAGCGACTGACCTTCGCGTGATTGTGCCACTCAGTGATTCCTGTGTAGTGGTCGAAGTAAGCTCGATGGAACCTAGTGGATGGATGGAAGAAACATACAAAAAAGGAGAGAGGGATTTCAATTCAAATCAACTAATTGCAAGGATCCTTGTTGGTTGCTCAGAGGCGATGGTAAAGGAGAGAGGGACAGAAAGTGTAAGTCTGTATGTGTGCCTGTGAAAAAGCACGAAGAAAGCAAAGAGAAAGGGCCACGGAGTTTGAAATGAAGACGGACTTGACAGAGAAAATGATGAAAGGCAAGTCGATGAACGTTCGTGCAAGCGAGGAACAGAAGGAAACGAAGCCAGGAAGTGTCGCTTTGAAGAAAACAGGACAGTGAAAGCATAGACGGGAAAGTTGAAAGGCGCACCCTTGGCTGGGGGCGGCCAGTAAAGAGACAACTTTTTATTTCTCACACCTCTTTCTTTCCTTCCCCTTCCGAGTTTTTTCCTCTCATGAGTCTCCGTCTTTCTGTCTGCACTTTTCTTTTTTCTGATCACCCTGTCATTCTGTGGGCCTGCCTACTGACTTGTTTGCTTCCTCTTGAGACATTTTGACCCCATAGGAACTTTCTGCATAGTCCTTGAATCTGTTCGGAGACATGCCGTAGATCAATCCGAAGTTCACCGCCTTTGCCAGCTGCCTGTCTGCCTTCTGCACATCCTCGAGCTTCTTCCCCGTCACCAAAGCTGCAGTCACTCTATGGAGATCCCCCCCCGACGCGTAGGCCTCCGTCATTGTCTTGTCACCCGAAATATCCGCAGCAATCCGCAGCTCTATTTGAGAAAAGTCCGCTATGGCGAATTTGTAGCCCTTCTTCGGGACGAAGCACGACCTGTGGGCTTAAGGGGGAGCAAACAGGGAGAACGAAACAAAAAAAGTCCACAAGGCGCAGAAACAACCTCGAAAAGCAACACACACAGAAAAGCGGGCGACGGACGAATGAAAAAAGCAGAAAAAACATGAGCAGCTTTTGTGAGAAGAGAGAGGAACAGATCCCAATTAGCAGTCTCCTGCGTGCCCCCAACCTGAATTTTCGGTCTCTGGGAATTTGTTGGAGGTTCGGGGAGTCGCAGGAGAAGCGTCCAGACTCGGCTCCGTACTGATTGAAGTTGGGGTGGATGCGCCCGGTCTGTTTGTTGATGTGCTGAGGGAGCTTCTCAGCGAAGGCCGAGATCGCTTTCGTGACCTTCCGGTGCTCTCTGCACACGCAGGCATGGACCATGGCACACGATGTATTGATGAAGGAGCGTTTTTGGAATCCAACTTCAGTCTCTCTCAGTGGACGTCACAGCTGAAAGGGACGTCGTCGGATGTGCATTGCTAGCAATCAATCTGATGGAAGAAGTGAGAGTTCAATACGGTGCCAACATCAAAACGATCAACGAGACACAGACAAGGAAAGGGTGAAGGAAACAAAAAGGCGTAGGGACTGTAGACAAGCTAAAGAAGCAAATGGAAGAAAACGTTTAGTGTGCGAGACGACGACAGGAAAAAGCAAACGCACCGGAGAGCCTGCACTGCCGGATATTGTTGTGCGAGTTTGCTGAGAGTCCAATCATTTGTGTCGCTGATCAGCCCTCTGCCTTCTGGGTTGGGCACACCCAGAGCACGAAGAAGTTGAAGAATCTGAAAGGGTAGGTGAGGGATGAGGAAGTTGTCGGAGTCCATCAATGAAGAGAATTAAGCAAAAACAGCGAAGACAAGAAAAATGTGCGGGTCAAGTAGAGAGAGGTCGACGTACCGGAAGTATTTGAAAAAGAAAGCGAAAACTTGAGAGACAAACTTCACGTCGAACAAAAAAAATTATCGGGAGGTCAAACGTTCAAAGCGCCCGGATGGAAGGACGGCGAAGGGCTCACACGCCACTCATTCTTCACCAAGGGCCAACAAACGCGCTGCAACCGCCCCCGTCTTTCTTCGCTTTGCTTTCTTTCAACACAGCGTCGTCACAATATGACATATCCCCCCATGCACTCACTGGCTCCATTGTTCATTTGTTATTTGTCTTCCTTCGCACCGACAGACCGACCTGTGGTTGGGAGTTCAAGTTGACCTCCTGGTCTTCTGACAGCTTCAGTTCTGTCCGAAGTTTTTGAAGGACCTGCAGCCGTGGGCAGCAAGGTGAGACAAGAACAAAATTCAAGAAGGCGGTCTCGAAAGAGGAAGAGCGTCTCTTACTCCTTCGCCCTTTTGTCCATCTTGGCGGTTTTTTTTTTTTCCTCTGTTTTCTTTTTAACATCTGCACACTGACGCAGACGGCAACAACGTGACACACCAGACAGGAAAACAGCGACGGCAAAACCTGGACAATCCCTTCTATCATCCACAAGACACACACACCTACCTCTTTCTCGTTTTCCCTGAGTTCATCCGCCAACGCCTGCCACTTTTCCCAGTCGACCCCCAAACCCGTCAATTCCATCTCAGCGACAGGCTGCACAGTGCGGAACTCAAGATCCGCCACCTCCTCCAGCTCTGCCCTCTCGATCTTCTGAAGGAGCGCGTTCCGAAGGGGGAGGAGCACGGCAGCATCTCTGGCTGCGTACAGCACCTGATCGGCACTCAGGGACAGAGAGCCCCAGTCAGACTTCTGTTGGGCTTTGCTCATCAGGACGCCGAGGTACCTCTCCACCACCTGGGAAGGGCAGGAAGGAAAGGACAAAGGGAGAAGGGGAGAAAAACAAAGATAAGAAATAACAAGATAGACAGACAGACAGACAGACAGACACACACACACACACACACACAGAGAGAGAGAGAGAGAGAGAGAGAGAGGAACAAAAGAGTGGACTCTCTCTACCCAAACAAAACTCTTCTGTTCTGAACAGGGTGAGGAAAGGCATAACAACCTCAATCACGCAGAGACGGGAAAGGAACAGGGGGCAATCACACGATCTCGCCAAGATCTGCAGTAATCAATTTCTTTCAGCAAATCCCTTCAAGCCCGCTTGGTAAGAAGGAATCCATTCATCCCAATTCCATCCCTCTACCTCCCAACCGACCTGATCCAAGCGAAACCCAATCCGCCCCTTCCCTGCCTCGAGCAGCCGTGAAGCCAGCATCGTGTCAAACAGCGGGTTGGACACAGGCATGTCATGCGTCTGTAGAAACTTGACATCAAACTTCGAGTTGTGGAACACCTTCTGCACCCGTTCGGATGCCATTGCAAGACGGAAAGGCTTCAGCGCGTCCCACCCATCTTTGTTCCTCTCAAAGCTGACACTGCCGTCAGTTTCGTTTCGCGTCATGGTGAACAGCACTGAAAAGGCATCAATCACAAGTGCAGGGTGGCCCTCCACCGCCAGCTGAATCAATCGAATCCTGCCTTCTATGGGGTCTAGAGAGGTCGTCTCCAGATCAACAGAGATCACGGAAGCGTCTGCTAAGTGAATTTCTTCAAAGGCTCTCGTGACACTCTCGGGTGAATCACAAAAAAAGAAATCACTCCGAATGTCGTCTCGAGGCACGACATCTACTCGGCACATTTTGTCGAGAGCTGCGTCAAAATCTGGCCCTATGGATGAGGGGATTGTCTCAGGAATCTGATGCTTGACTTCTTGGAGAGTCTTCTCAAGAGGCTGGTTGGCAGTCGGCCTCAAAGAATACAGATGAAGTCCACCTCCCACGTCTTTCTCTTCAAACGCGATCTTCCACCAATCAACCCCAGGTGGAATGGGGGACGGTTTGTCCTCCTCTGCTTTTGCCTTCTTCTTGGGGGGCTCTTTCTTCTTCGTGCTCTTCTCAGGTGGTGGAGGCAGTTCGATTCCCTTCAGTCTGAGAACTTCCGCTCGGATGTCCTCGTATATCGTCAGCTTCGTTCGTCCCAAGCCAACGGAAGGGTCAACCTCCAGCCCGTGCTCTTCAATCACGTTCCGCAAATCCGATAGGGTGTTGGAATATTTTAACTTTGCAAGATCGGGAGCAGAACTGGGAGAAAATTTGGTGCCACCAGTGCTACCTGAGCGATCCCCACTTGCACCCGATCCTTCCCTCGACCCGCCACTGACACCCTCATGACCGCCCGAAGAACCCATCCCCCCCTCAGATCTGCTGTCTAACGAATGCCCAGAGCCCCCCCCGCCCACACCTTCCCTTTCAGGCCCAGCGGAAAGGGAGGAGTCACCCCCTCCTCCCCGCATTTCCGCTTGAAGCTCCCCAAATTCGGATGATGAGGGAGACGGGGAGGGGGGGAACGGGGGCCTCTGAAGGCTCTCGCTTGCGATGGAGATGTCAGAGAGTCCCATTCCACCCCCCATGCCCCCCAAACCTCCGTGCTGCATGCTCACACCGAACGCCTCGCTGCCGTCACTCGCTAGACTGCACGGGAACAAAGCAGGGCAGGCGGCAGGTAAAGGTGGAGAGGCCGTGAGAGGAGCGGAATCAAATGAATGACGGAACAGACACGAAGAAGAGAAGATGCCCCTCGTCGAGTCCAGAGGAAAAGAGGACAACAGGATGAAGAGGAACGGGGTCAAATGGAGACACTCTAGCTCAGCCATGCGAACGAGCGAGCGAGAGAGAAGGGCACTACAAAAAAAAGGTTTTACACTGCGTTTTCATTTCTAGCTTTCGTCGACTTGCCCTCGTTGGATTTTGTTTCTACTGACGGAGTGGGTCTGTTGGTTTGGAATTCATAGAAGTGGTTGATCATCGGCACGTTCCGAATCTGTCTGATCTGCTTCAACTGTTCCTCGTCGGGTTGCCATAACTGCTGTGGAACGAGTTCGAGCTCTTTGATCATCAGAGACTCTCTGCAGACACGTGCAGGCACAAGAAAAGGAGTTCCAGAAAGAATTGAGATGCAGAAAATGATTCATCGATTGGTGTCATTGCCGCTTGCCGATGATCCGGGAACTTCTGACTTCACCTCCTTGGAATAATCAGGTTTTGTCATCGTCAGAGACTCTATCTTTCCTTTTCATCTTTCAACTCCCTGCACGCAGTCTTCGTTCCCAATCGGCTGGGAAGAAAATTTGACGAGAGGAGGGGGAACAAGTTAGACAGACAGACAGACAGACAGACAGACAGACAAACTGACCGGTCGAACACATAATTGATCTTTCCAAGCTCTCCTGCATACAAAAAAACATCATGGCAGACATTCAAAAAATAGGGTTTCTCATTTGTGATGCCTGGTGACTTCAAGGGCCTGCTTACGAGGCTCAAAAATGACGCGAAGAAGGGGGGAGTGAGAAAACGTTGTTGAAGCTCTCTATTTCCTTCAGGCCCTGTCACTTCTCTTTCATCCTTTCTGTCCCCCCTCTCAGGCTCACCAGAGAAACGATTCTTCTTCAAGTCAAGAAAGGGACACTCATTCCGAGGTCTCTGCAAGATCACCACATTGTCTGCCTCCTGGGTCGACTTCACAGAGCCGAACACGGATGCAACGCCAAGCTGGGTACCGTCATCCTGAAGAACAGAATCAGATTGAAAAGAAAGGCGGAAGGGACCAAAGTTGCACAGACGCCCCATCAAAAAATCACAACGCCTGCCTACTCAAATGCGAACTCATAAAATCCAAACCGCCAAATTGCTAGATGCCTTTTTGGAAGGAACGAATACCAAGTCCAACCAGGACAGACACACCCATTGCCTCAAAGCCAAAGGGAACCCCAATGACCCTCCGTCTTCCCCCCCTGCCTCACCTCTTTCCTCGGGTGCACCACAAGAGAGACATGCACTCCCTTAGACGATGAGTATCGACGGAACTTCTCTATCGCCTGGTTTTGCAGCTCCCACTGGTCCACACCCCTCGCTTGTCCACTCAGCATGAACTGCGCACAGGGAGACAGAAACAAAAGCACAAAAATCGCAGGCGAAGTCAAAGAAACGAACGAAAGAGCCCGCCTTCAAAAACGGAGCCGATTGATGGTACACGAATCAACCCCCAGTCTCACAGAAAACGCACACTCTTCCACCCCCCACCAATTTTGGCACAACGCTTACTTGGAGGTTGTCAAGCACGACGTGTCGCACGTCCAAAACGTATGCGGCATACTCCATCGCATCAATCACCTGCACGCATGCGCGCCAAGAAGAAGGATAGACACAAAGCGACTGAGAGAGAGGGATGGGGGTTCACGCAAGGAAGGAAAGAACTAAAGAGGCACCAGATGTTCCGCGAGGAGGACGCAGAACAAAAACAACTGACGCGGACATCGGAAGGGCAGAGACACAGCGTGAAAGTATTGAAACTGATACCTGATACACACGAAGACTCAAATACAGCTGCAAACAGGAGAGACTGAATTTTGCATTCTCTAAGGAGATGGCTCCCTGAAGAGACAAACTGACAAACCTGATTGACGTCGGTCGACCCATGAAACTTCAGAAAGTACAGAGGCAGTTGAGCGAACTTCTCTGCGAAGTAGTCGAATCTGCACCTCTCAGAGAGAGAGAGAGAGAGAGAGAGAGAGCATGAGTGTCAAGAAGAGAAGTGCGGAGTCGAGAATCGAAGAAGAAAAGAAGGATCAAGATAAGAGAGGCTCTTGACACATAGACAGAATTAAAGGGGAAAAAAGAAAGAGCCGGATCAGGCATCAGGCCTGTATTTTCACAAACACCCCCGGGTTAAAAAACGATACGCAACTAAATCTGTTTGAAGAAACTCCCTGAACAAGCATCCCCTCTGACTGGCTGTGTGTCTGCCTGACCTCGCAGGTTGTTCCTCTAAATTGAATCCGGCAAACTGACGGATCATCATCTTAGCAAGCCTGCGGAAATGAATCAGGCGGGAGTAAAGGTGAAAGAGAGTATCAGCAGAGTTCACGGTAGGATGGATGGATCACAAAGCCCCCTCAGTGACGCAAAGCAGCTTCCGTGGCTGATCATTTGTACATCAAAAACCTTTTTCGCGGCCTTGTTTCCGGTCTATCTGCTTGCCTTTCTGCCTGTATGAGCCCATCCATCATTCCCCCATCACCACATTCACGAGACTGCTCCTGTCGGCCTCTTTGATCAACACCATCTCCAGCAATGCCGAAACCTCATATTTCCATCGTGACGCAAAACAGTGAAATACCGGGAGAGAAAGTAAGGCTCAGACCCTCCCTCGTTCTTTCTACCTTTTGACTGACTGACCTAACGTTGGGGATCTCGAAAGACCCCCACAAAGTCGAGGTCCCTTGGAGACAGTAGTCCATCGACAACTGAGAGAGAAGCGTCGTCTTTCCAATACCTGTCCCACCCGTCCAGATGGTCAGCTCCCCCGCTCTGTGTCCCTTTAACAGCTTGTTCAAAGAAGGTAGCGTCAAACTCTGCACACCCCTCACGCGATCAGGGTTGCGAATTTCATCCCACACTTGTGACCTCAAGTTGTTGAAGTCCAAAATCTGGCTATGCGGAAGCGGACGCGCATTTTCAATCATCCGATTCAAATCAAAGCCCCTCAACAAAGCTTCATTCGCATCCTTCGGGGGCAGTCCTCCGACCGGGTCCCCCTCTGTGTCCTTCACGATATACGTCCTTCCCACCCCCAATTTTTGAGCGAAGAGCTCCGCACCTTCTTGTCCAGGCGCGTCCGCATCCATCCATAGATAGATGCGCCTAAATGTCTCCAAATAAGGCAACAGTTGAACGGGAAGCGATCGGCACCCATTCGGTAGAGAGACTGCAGGCAAACCCGTTGCCTGATGGACTGCCAGAGCGTCCCATTCCCCTTCCGTCACTACAAGAGAATCTGCAGACAGAGGGACCGTGTGGGCACCGAAAAGGCCCCAACCCCCTCCTTTTGGAATCAATCTCATACACGCTTTGTTCGATAGGGATCTCACCTTTAATCGAGTTGTCAACTCACTCGCTGCCTCTTCCCCCTCTTTCTCCCCCCCTTCCTCTTTCTTGTCCCCTCCCCCTTTGTCTGTCTCTTTCGGGCTGTCTGAAGCAATCCGGACTATCCACGGAAACGTCACACACTCATGAGTCTCCCACTGGGTCTCTCCTCCCAAGGTCGGGGTCTGTGAAGGAAATACAAAACGCCCACACCCCACTCGGTACTTCTCCAGAGTCTCCCTGTTGATTCCCCTCTCCTTCTCTATCCTTTCAAGCACACCCGGACACTCTCTGTCCTCCAACAAAAACCGGGGATACTTCTGTGCGTCGCCCTGGTGTGGAACCTCCACTGTGCCTGCGGGACGCCCTGACAACCCTCCGGCATCTCCCCCCCCTCTCCACAATCCCCCACCCCCCAACCCTCCAAGTCCCCCCCCAACCCCCCCAGTAGAGGCAGCCCCGGCCCCCAAACCCTGGATGGAGTCGGCAGGGAGGTCGCCCATCGCGGTCTTCAGGTCAAAGAACGAACCCTTAAAGCCGCATCTGCACCAGGAAGAAAGGAGAACAGACGCACAGTAAAGGCAAAGCAAGTTTCTACGGGCCAAAAGTAACCCCCCCGCCCATACCCATACACACACGCACACACACACATAGACGGGAAAGGGACGAGAAGTGGCAGCAGAAAGTCAGTCAGAAAGGCGCGTAGGGTGAGAGACAGCCAGACGCAGCTGAACAGACAGTCAGGATTAAGCATAATCGGAGATGGAGGTCAGTGTCTGCAACAGACTGATACAACCTCCCGACCTGTGACAGTAGCAGTTCCCCGAATTTTTGAAGAGCTCCAGCTTGAACAGGTTGTCTGGTTTGTTCTTGTGAGGGGGACACCGGGGGCAATACTTTAGTGTGTATCTGCAGACGAGATGAGACGAAACCAGACAACAGGCACGCATTTCTGTCTGCATGCACGTGATCAAGAGGGGCAGTGGAGAAGAGGTACAGAAAAGGAATTCTCGTTCAAGGTCAGGTCACAGTATCGGAGTCCCCTTTTTCGTTTCCTCTTCTAACCGGCACCCAATTCGACACAGGTCGGGTGAAAGCACAGACCTCTAAGATAACCAGCATTCCTACCTTTCTCCCTCCCCAGCCTCACCCTGACGGACCTCTGTGGAGTCTCATGGAACTCGAGTCTCTTTCGTTCGAGGTACTCCACGAGGTCTCCCAGAGGAATTCTGTAGTGCTCAGACACGAACGTCGTCCCTGTGGGTGGGGAAGGAGGCTGCACGAACACGCGCGTAAAACAGGACGTGCGAAACGCAAATATCGATAAATAGGCACGCACAGAGTCATGGTCAAAGGGACTACCTCGCCCAACATCTGGGTCGACGTTCAACTCGGAAACACGCAGCACAATCTCACCAAAGTTGTCGGAAGAGGGCTCGCAGAAGAATTACAACAAGCACAAGTGGATGGCAGGCACAAAGCAGAAAGAGAAAAGAAGGAGGTGCATGGCTGCACTGCGAGTCATTCCCCCTGACGCTCTCAGAAGACGAGAGGGAGACGTGGAGACGGGGAGACGGCACAAGAAAGAAATGGAAGGTTCTCCACGACTGACCACACCCGATCCCCTAAAGCCCCCATTTGCCCTCTGCATGTCTCTCAAGAGACCGTCTCTGTCCACCGCACCGGCTGCCGCTCCCTCTGCGCCAGAGACTCCACCTTGTGTGAAACGGTCATAGACACCTGCATCACGCGCACTCCTCCCCTCCTTCCTCCTAGAAGAAAGAGACCGACGACTGCCTGCCTCTCGAGCACGTCCCGGCACCTCCACCAGATTCAAGAAACCAAAGGTGCGGGGATCTAAGCCATCCTGTCTTCCAGTCGCGCACACGCACGCAACGAAGAACACGCAGAAGGCCCGCCACAGTGGCGGGCTTACAAGACAACAAGAAGACATCAATCACAACACGACCAAGTGAATCGATGAAAACGGACCACAACCGGGTACCCCCTTCTGATCTTCGAAGGGGGAGTCAATCGGCTCAGGGCAGCTGCCAAAGCGAGAGAAGCGCTCTTGACCGTGCAGACCAACCGTAGGAGACGTTCCTAGCGGCACTTCAACACAAAGCTGCCTACAGGAAAACGAATGGATGCCAAAGCCTGTGGCAGTGGGCTCGACTTCCATGCAATCAGGCGTCCATACTCACACACTGAGTTCTCCTTGCTGCATTCCCATGCAGGGCGACTGCAGCAGTTTCCAAAAGACGAAGAATTTAAGGGTGTAAAAAAAAAAATTGAACGCAGGTTTAATTCCGTCTCCGCGGCGCCCCTATAGGGCTCATGCCCCGGCCGCGCGGGGGCGCGCGCGCGCATTTCGAGCGCACTTCAAAACATTTATACCTGCATGCATGTTTAATTCTTTCTGCGTGTACGCGTCCTTTTCTCTCTCTTTTTCTGCTCCGCATAAGAGCCCCTTGACTTCCATCACGCAGACGTCGAAGGAAAAAGAAGTATCACGTGCCTTCCTGCTGTGCGAAGTGGCCACAAAAGGTGTCAGAGGCAGCACACCAGCTCTTCTTGACTACCGTTGCTTAATTGTGTTTGCCAAATTAAATTCAGTGGGACCTCATCACTGTCGGTTCAAATCGAGGAGCAGACACTTCAAAAGGCAGCTGCAAGCGAAAGCGAGAGAGCGATTGGGATCCGCACGTGTCCGCGCAGAGAGGGAGGGAGAGAGTGACGCCAACAGAGAGAGCCATGCAAGTGTCCGGCCTTCCGATCACTTCCACAGCCCCTGCCCCGCCTTCTTACGTCTACTCAAGCCGGGTGCGGCCCCAAGGCGAATCTTGGCGGTATGCAGACTTTCCGACACTAGGGAGGAAGAAGTCTGCCTTCCTGTCGACCAAGGGTGTGTATGACGGGGAGGTCAACCTGAGAACGCTACAGAGGTGTGGCTTCGGACAGTACACATATGAGCACGCGACGTACCAGTACAGGGGCGACTGGCTGGACGGAAAGAAGCATGGAGAGGGGTGCATGGTCAGTGAGCAGGAAAAGGACACCGGAACGGGTGGTTGGTTGGTTCGGGCATATGGGATAATCGTGCATACGTATTTGCAAATGTTCCTCCGAACAACCGCTCAAGAGAAGAAACCCGGTTCGAATATATGTTAGGAGAGCGGTTCCTGTTTAGACGAAAGAAAAGATGCGGTAGCTCTGAAAGAATCAGAGAACAGGATCAATAGATGAGCGATGGGAGAGGTTGAGCGGGCAGCTGGGCACTTGACGGTGTGACATCGCCTGCACCTGTGAAGAATGAATCGTCGACTCGGGGAGTGAGCACACAGGGGAGTGAGAAAATGAGGAAATGACCCGCTGAATGAATGCGGGCATGCGCAGGAGATGTTTGATGGATGACTGATTGACTGTCAGCGGGTGAGTGAATGCGTGCATGCAGGAACTTCAAGACGGGAGTGTTTACGAAGGAGAATTCCTTCACGGGGAGATGACGGTCGGTCGGTGGGTGCGTCGATTGGCTGGCTGGCTGGCTGGCTGGCTGGCTGGTTGGTTGGTGTCTGCTCTTGGACTCCTTTACACTGAAGAGGCAATAGATGTGGAAGGAAGTACTTGTTCTCGTTGTGTGAATCTGCGCGGCCTTTCCAGACTATCTTCTGCATGTCTCTATTAACATTTGGTCTCTCTCTGCTTAATTGCAGGGTCACGGAATGCGGCGTTACCCCGACGGCTCTGCGTACAGAGGGGAGTTCCTGAAGGGGGAGAGGGACGGGGCAGGGGAGGCGAGGGACGCAGACGGCACAATCTACACAGGCGCGTGGAAACTGAACAGGTCAGCAAGGTAAAGCTAGAGCTTCTGCGCTCTGCACAAGTGAGTTGAGACTTCAGAAATTTGCTTTCAGCAATCTTGTGCGTCAAGAGGCGAAGCATGAAGCAAGAAAGATATCAAAGACTGAAGGCTTTTACGACTTACATGTCTGGAGGAACCTGCCGTTCTATCTGGAGTCGTCTCTCTTCGTTTCTTTTCTTCCATTTTTTTCATATTCTTTTCCTTTCGGTATTGATTCAGATGATTTCGGCTGTCTGTGGCCTGTTCTTGTATTCCTTTGTTCGTCACGTCTCTTTTCCTCGCTCCTGCTAATTTTCTTTGTGCGCTCGGTCCTGAATGTCAATCGGTCTGTTTGCATACTGTGTTTTCAGGAGGAGCGGGTATGGTCTGTTTCGGAGTGAGATGAAACAAATGACCTACAGAGGCTTCTTTGACCGCCATGTCTTTCATGGAGCTGGAATTCTCTCCTTTGATATCGGTGCGCTTTCTTTCTGAGGGGACGGGGGGGGGAGGGAAGGCACGAAAGGCCACAAAGAGGGGAAGGGGCTGTTCCTTTCCATCAATTTTGTCCCATCTTTTGTTTTGCAGCGTCTGTCTTTGTGTGTCTCCTTTTTCTCCCTTGTTGATCTCAGTTTCTCACGTGCACCTCCTCTTTTTGTGTCCTCCTGCAGGAAGTCGGTACACTGGAAGCTTCGTGAGAAGCCTCTATGAGGGATTCGGGAGGTTTGAGTCCTCAGAGACCAAAGTCTCGGTATCCCCCAATATATCGAAACTCCAGCCGGATGAAATAATGAAGACAAAGAGAGACGCAAAGCAGAAGGACGGTGGGGGAAAAGAGGATGGGGAGGCCGGTGGACTTCTGCCGACTGACGGAGATGTGCTGTGGGTGTACGAGGGCGCATTTAAAGAAGGAAAGCGTGAGGGTGGAGGCAGACTGGTAGACAGGGTCACGGGGCTGGAGCTGTGGACGATGTGGAAGGAGGGGAGCCCTGCTGCGGGAGTCGCGTCTTCCTTCGGAGTAGACGGTAAGTGCGTGTGTGGTGTCTGCCTGTTCGTTGGTTGGATTTGATGTGGAGGGTTGAGGGGAGGCACTTGGATCACAGATACAGCATCTCTCAGTTGAAAGGGAGGAACGAGGAAGAAATGTCGCAGAAGTTGCTTGGAAAGGAGGCTTCAACATGATCGAGTGCTGATGATGAAAGGAGGCTGAAAGAGCGCTCGACAAGAGCTTGCATAATTGACATTCTGATATGTGAAGGCAATTGCATTCTTGTGGGTGTGTGCATGTGTGTGCATGTGTGTGCGAGCGCGTGCGTGTGTGCATGTGTGTCTGCGTTCGTGCGTGTGTGTCTGTGTCTGTGTCTGTGTCTGTGTCTGTGTGCGTGCGTGTGTGTGTGTGTGTGTGTGTGTGTGTGTGCATGTGTGTGTGTGTGTGTGTGTGTGTGTGTGTGTATGTGCATGTGTGTGCAGTCCCAGAGCAGCCTGTCGTTGAGACAAAGGGTAACGCAAAGGGCAAGAAGGGAGACCCTGCTCGTCAGTCCTGTCCTTTTCTCAGTTTCGCATCTCCCCCCATTGCGACGCTTGCTCAATACAGGCTTACTTGTCAATCTGTTTTGTTCTGCCCCTGTAGTCCGGATGAAGGCTTGTTTCCGTCTGCCTCGTGCGTTTTCAAGCGTGACTTCTTTCCCCGAGACGGTGCACTCTTCTTTCTGTTTTTGATTTTTCTTTGTTTGCTTCTCGTTCTTTTCCAGTTTGGTTTTATTTTCGCTGAGCAGGGGCTTTATTGCTGTACGTTTTCATTGAAATCATGTTTTCGTTGACTCCTTACGCATCCACTTCTGTTTACTCGAGTCCTTTTGCTTGTTTTTCTTCGACATATCTCCCTCTTGCACTGATGTCTTTTCGTTGCTCGTTCTTCTCATTGAGAGAGCGACTCTGCAGCTGTGCAGATCTCCGAAAGATCCCTCCCTCCCTGCTTCCTCTCTGCTGCAGCCCCTCCCCCCACAGAGCAGGACGAGAACGCCCCGAAAAGAATGAGGGCACAGAAGGGACAGCCTCTACCGACTTGCAGACTCTTCCTCACAAACCAGGAGTCTGTCAGTCAGTGCCTCAGGCAACAGAGCATGCTAGAAACAAAACATTGTGTAGGCGATTTCAATTTTCATAACCAGTCGACTTTGCCTCTCTTTATCTCTGCCAATGTGTCTGTCTGTGAATAGATCCTACGAACGAAGACTCCGCATCCCTCTCTTTCCCCCTCCACTTACTTGTTGCAGCAAAGGTCCGACGCCCGGTGAGACGGGTCGACTGGTTCGCTTCCGTCTCCTGGTGGTGCAACCAGGAGAGGGGGGGTCCGAGGAAGTGGTACCTTGGGGGGATCCTCAAGTGGAAATACCGAGGTCCGTTGCTCGAATGTCGTTTTTTTTTTGTGCCCTTCTGCATACAGTCCGTAGATGTTATCCTGGCCCTTAGTGAATGAAAGTCAGGCATGCACTGTGACGGCAAGGAAGTAATCTAGTGCAACTGTTACACCAAAGACAAAGTTAGATTCGGTGTGGCAGTATTCTGTCCTCCTGTCTGTTTGCTCGACTTTCCTTCCCCATCTTCTGCCTGCCTCGATCGTGCCTGCCTTTTGTTTCCTTCCGCCTCTTACCTGTCCCTTCCTGTTTGTGCATGCAGATGGGAGGTCTGCGCTCGGCTGAGAGATTCGCAACTCCATTTCGGAATCCCTTCTGAACCCCCCGAAGCTGCAGCTCCACCAGCTCCGGAGGAAAGCACACCAGCGGAATCGGGGGAGAATGGACAGAACCCTGCAGAAGGCCAGTCCGACAAGGCTCAAACGACAGAGACCAACAAAGACGAGGACCCGCTGAAAACCAAACGACAAACACAGGTCCTTGAGGTAGCCGACTCTGAAGAGGGAACATTCGTGAGCGATACACTTGCAGTTGCCCGACGGATTTCTGAGTTCCCTCTAAAGAGGGGAGAGTCCCGTGTGCCGGCCGAGGCACTCACCCTTCCTCCTGAGCTCCCACCTGGAGACTGCGTGTTGGAAATTTCAGATCTATCCGGGGCCTTGATCACGAACCTCCTAGAGTCCCGCCCAGCCCCCCCACCCGACACACAAGAAGGAACTGACGGAGCGCAAGAAGGGGGCGAGGCGGAGGGACAGAAAACGAGCGAAAACACACCGGCAGAAGGCTCTGCAGAGAAGGAAGAGAGGCAAGAAAAGATCAATGACGGGAAAGATCTGTCTCGGGGTCTTGCTGACAATGTTTTCGTTCCTCTGGCCCCGATCAGGATACATCTGATCGTGATTTAAACAAGTAACCCAAAAAACTAAAAAAATAGTCATAAATCGCTGTCACAATAATGCTAAATAATGCTATGTTACGTCAAGAGGTAACGATACTCACGTTTTACACATCTAATATAATATCTGAGTCATCATATTTAATCATGCATAAAAGTTTATTAAAGCCTTTTTCTACATTTTTCTTGTTTTAATGTCAGTGCCCTTTTCAAAATGTAGAGTTAAAATTAATTTATGCAAATTAATTTCACCGTGCCACCATGGTTTATCAATTGTATAATATGCTTATCGCTGTTGACAATGTTCGCATGTTGCACCTACTGTTGGCAGTCTGTTGCACAAAACGTTCAACTTGCATCTGATAGATTTGAGTGTTGTTGTTTTGAATGACTTCATTATCAAACCAAATTTCCTAGCAAATTTCATTTATACTAGCATTTATACTAGCTACTTGCATCATTCATATTTCTCTATTTTATATAAGATTTTATAAGTAATATAAAACTTGAAAAACAAAAAACAATTAATATTTCAATAAAAAATTTGAGAAAATCTTTTATAAGCTCTTTGTTTTTCATTTTTTGAAAAATATGTATAGAGTGCAGGGCCTAATTCAGAATTTTTTGTTCCGATAAACGTTTCATCATCATTGTTTTATACAATTTTAATAGCATAGCACAGCATCCAGGTTTGGCCTACGTAATTGCCCACGTACAAGCATGCTGCAAGCCTTTGAAGCTGCTTTTCGGCCCGGGTAGCACTTGCATGATCTACACGACTAGCTATACACAAAAACTAGAATGATCCCTAACCTAGGTCTTCAACTTGAATCCTAGGCGATAGCTCCACGCAACAGGGTTTACATTTTGCTATAGACATTTTGAAAATTCTTTTTTAGGCGTATGCACAGTCTGGCATTATACTTTATAGCCTACTCCTATGTATAGGAGTGTCCTCTATCGCCATTCTGGACACTTCCCCGTGCTTTCAAAAACCGGTCGGTAAATCAGACCGACGGTCGAAAGAAGACAAAGGCGTACATGTGGCTGCCAGAAAACACAAATACAGCTGCAGATCCGAAGCAGTCGCACAGCACAAGGAAGAGGAAGGAGGGTCTGACCATACAATTCCTGAATTATGGTAGTGTCAGTAGATAAGAGAGATCAAGAGAACTATCTGACAGACTTCCACAAAGAAAATCAGTGGAGAGACAAAGGGCGTAGAAGAAAGAAAAAAGAGACACCAGAACCGTGACACAAGCATATGTATGCCATATCTCAGTCTCGTCTGTTTGTATATATTAGTCAGGACTCGGACCGCAAAAGTTTGAACAGCTAACGGCCAACTAAAAAAAAGGCAGAGCCGGCCACGGCCCTTCTCTCCTTACCTGAAGGAGTTGTGCAGGGTGAAGGTGCAGCAACAACTCCACTCCCCCCTTGAACTGCCCCAACGGTATCCCGTCGTCTTTCAGGGCTCTCTCAATCCAGGGGGAATCGAAGAAGGCACAGCCAACCCCAGCCATCCTCCGGAAACACGTTCTTTCTCTTTCAGTCGCACCGTTTCGCAGCCAGACCCCCAAACTGGCGACTCCCCCTTCACTTGTACGCCCCGCTGCGGCATCATGAGAAAAGGAGATCAGTCGGTCAGTCAGACCACCGTCCATCGTCTGTGCATCCTCCTCTGTCCACTGCCCCCGAATCGGGATCTGATTGTGCTGACTCCACTCCCAGTCGGGAGGTTCATCTCCCCTCCGCCCCATGTCACCCACAGACGGTGGAACTGCCTCCGCACGCTGATTCTTTCGCTTCCACAGCAGGTACTCCGACGGAGTCTTCTCTTGTTCCGTGTGGAGCCTCTCCTCCTCTTCTCTCCCTTCATCTGTCTCCCTCTGCTGATGGAGAGGCTGCGATACAACAAGAATTGCAGCGGGTGCTGGTGTCTCATTAGACTGCGGTGCTGCATTATGGTCCGCATCACATTCTCCTGTGACAGATGGGACCACGCGCGGGACACCATCCGGGGTGGCGCCCGTGTTCTCGTGCGAAGGCTCTTTGACAGCGGTTATTATTCTACTTTCTGCAAATTGGAAGAGCGAGGCATCGTCTGACAGCGGGAGTCCGTCAAGAGAGAGGGATGCCTCGCTCTGATGATCATCCGCTTCCGCATCAGGCAGAAAGCCAGACACATCAATAGGCTGAGCTGCTTCTGCACAGACACCCTCATTGCTTCCCCCCCCACCTTGTCTCCTTGCTTCCAGCTGCCTGACAGATGGACTATCAAAGGGAGAAGACTGGACACCGCTTGCAACGCTTTGCTGGTCCCCTGAGGGCGCCTGAAGGCCTATGCGGAGGGGTCACCAATGAGGCCAACCATCGACCATCTATCTTCCTGCTCATGCACGTTCAAGCTTGGAGGCGACGCCTGACCGCGAGCACATAGACACTTGCCCCTCTCCTTGCACATTCAACAGAAGGAAGCAGCGCTTCAAACTCACTCATCACATCCCTACCTCAAGCGCAAAGAGTCAAACTTTCCCCCATCCATTCACAACCAGTCACCAATGAGGCCAACCATCGACCATCTATCTTCCTGCTCATGCACGTTCAAGCTTGGGGGCTGCTGCAATGCCTGACGGCGAGCACATAGACACTTGCTCCTCTCCTTGCACATTCAACAGAAGGAAACAATGCTTCAAACTCACTCATCACATCCCTACCTCAAGCGCAAAGAGTCAAACTTTCCCCCATCCATTCACAACCAGTCACCAATGAGGCCAACCATCGACCATCTATCTTCCTGCTCATGCACGTTCAAGCTTGGGGGCTGCTGCAATGCCTGACGGCGAGCACATAGACACTTGCTCCTCTCCTTGCACATTCAACAGAAGGAAACAACGCTTCACACTCACTCATTACATCCCTACCTCAAGCGCAAACAATCAAGCTTGCCCCCATCCATTCACAACCAGTCACCAATGAGGCCAACCATCGACCATCTATCTTCCTTCTCACGCACGTTCAAGCTTGGAGGCGGTGGGAGAATGCGACTTTAGACACCCTTCCCTTTCCTTGCGGGAAACAGCTGTGAATGCTGAGTGTTCACATCCCTACCTCAAGCCTAAACAGTCACGTCGGGCCTTAAATTTTCACGAACACTCACGAAGGATGGCTTTCAAAAGACATCAAGGCCGCTGAATCAGATAGAGATGCCAAACACCCAGACACCAGACTGGGCAGACGTACTCGGCAGCTTCCTAGCTCTCTGCACAAACGAGAGAGACATTGAGGTGCGCACAAATAACGATCTCATTTGTTTCTGAAACGTACTCAACCAAGCGTGCCCCCACCAATGTGAGGGAGAAACACACGGAGTCCGGCAGAGAGAGGGAACCGGAGTGGAGTATTACGGCAAGCAAATTGGTATAAAAGATCAAGACACAGAGGAAGGCAGAGCGAGAGACACAGTTGCAGTGACGGAGATTCTGAGACGAGACGGCATGCGAAGGAAGGTAGTGGCAGTAGACAGCCAGCGACAGGTGGAGAAAGAGAGGCGCAGAGAGGAGAGCAAGAACGGAGAGAGGTAAGAGGACCTGAAAAGTCGCTCACTTTCTCTAAGGCGCGTGTAGAAGAAGGCTGAAATCGATCGGGGAAAAGTCCGCGGGGACGGAATTTTATATAGGGCCAAGAGAGAATACGAAAAGAAAGAGAGCTCGAGACAGTATCGGAGAGGGAGGGGGGGGAAGGGCTGCGGTGCATCACACAGGAACACTGCGACCAAGACAGAGGAAAGAGGATGGCGGGACGAGAGGAGAACGTATGAATAAAAAGTCCACGAATTCGTTGGAGACTGAAAGTAGACGAATCGAAGTGTAAATACCAAAAGGCCGAGGATCAGCGGAAATAGAATTGAGAGAGGGAGGAACCAAGCATTCAATCGCAAGCTAAGGTAGGGTCGGTGAAGTATAAGAGTACGTACCTTGAGGGGGGAGCTTAACGGTGTGCGCGTACATGGTCGAGAACCGAGGCACTGACAGCAGAGGCCGACATGACGGAAGCGAGATCGTCAGTTTGGGACGAAGAGGCAGTACTAGCAGTCTAAGTCTAAGTTATCTCTTGAACGAAGACGAGGGGGATAGTGAGACTGCGGGAGGAAAGCCGTCCATTCTGTACCTCCTGAACCCCGCCAAAGCTCCAGGCCAGCGGCTTTCCCTGCAAAACCCCCCCACTGCTTGCACCTCCATGCACCCTTTTGCAAGTCACCTGCACCGTGACGGAGAAGGAAGAAAATATGCAGACATGCAGGCACATCTCTTGAACTAGAACGAGTGAAACAGTGAGACTGGTGCTGGAAAGCCGTCCATTCTGTACCTCTCAAACCCCCCCACACACGCACGTACACTCTCTCTCTCTCTCTCTCTCTCTCACACACACACACACACACACACTCACACAAAAATACTGCCTGACTGACTCGACTGGCTGACTGACCTGAAGGACCTACACACTTGCGCAATACGGTCTCCTGCAGACACTTCTGAAAGCACAACTGTCACAGAAACTTCGGAGCGCATTGTCAATGAAGTTCGCAGGGCGTTTCCGGACTGGATGGATGCAGCACGCGCAGATGGCCGGAGACGTTCGGAGACGGTTAGAGACGGCAGGAGACGGCACAGTCTCCTCCTCGACAGACAGCGAAGACCGCTGCAAAGGACCGCTACCTTCACTGTACCTCCGAAGCAGTCGGCGAAGCAACCGGCTGGATGGAGCTATAGGTAGGTCTCTCTGACATTGGAGCTGAAACTCGAGGCGACGAAGCTGTTTGTGGAAGGTATTAATAACTATAGGTAGATCTCTCGATCGTGGTCCCTGGGTACGGGGGAAGGGGCCGGGCCAGGCGATAGAAGCCGGCGCTCCCGGGCCGCGCCGCCTTTTTGTGTCCGGCCCGGGCCGTCAAATTAAACGTCTCCAGTGAAGCGATCCCAGTGGGAATGACTTAGAGTGACTCTGTCCTCTTGCAGTTCAATGCCATGCATGCAGAAATGGAAATGACCGACGCA
Source organism: Chromera velia (assembly GCA_018398765.1). Classification (NCBI taxonomy): domain Eukaryota; family Chromeraceae; genus Chromera; species Chromera velia. Next base: position 38,372 of record JAHBMJ010003968.1, on the reverse strand, counting down.
CCTGATCCTGCCTGTCGCTCGTTTTAGCCAGGGTGGTGCCAGAGGGAAGATACTGCGTTCCCTGTCAAATTTGTTGCCCGTCTCTGCGAGCTTTGCTCATCTCAGTAGAGACAGTGGACGCGTTTTGCAAGGCAGTGCGTTTTGCTCTCTGTTTGATTCCCCAATTTTGCCCGCCGTTTGGCCAGAAAGATGAGCAACGCAGAAAGGCTCTTTCAGGGTCGCTCGTGGGAGGAGTTCTCTAAGGCCATCAGGGCAAATGACGAACAGACCGCCATGAGAATTATACAGGAGCAGATGAAGTCTTTATCGCTCGAGAAGCAAATGAGTCTGAGCAAATTCATAGAGGAGGAATCGATCAAGAGGGGGATGAGTGAGAAGACGGAGGCAATGAATGTGAGAGGTGTAGAGCGATCAATGCAGGCCGTCACTCGATGGGTCGAGCGGGAGGTCTCAGGCAGTCGCGCCGTCAGCAGAGAAGAACAGCGCCCCTCCGAGTCTCCCCTCAACTTTTCGTCGTTTCCCGATCAGGATTTCTTGAAGGTTCTGTACCATGCGTCGTCAGATGAGTATCTGGTGACATGTTACGAAATTGGGGTGGCTCAGTGGGCAAAGAATCTGTTCGAAAAGCTGTCTCCTAAGGGTTTCGGAATTCATGAGAAGGGAGAGGAAGCGGAGAGGGTTCGAATCAAACAGCTCGCTCTATTTGCTATCCGAGAGGTTGCTATTCATGAAGGCAGCGTTGAAAAGATGAGGGCGTCGGAGAAGGAATGTGATTTCGTTGCTTTTCTCGCTGAAGTGATGATGAGCTCGCACCGAGTCGAGTACCGCCTCCAAACGCTGATCGCGTTGGGAAATTTTGTCAACACTCCGTCGGGGGGGTTCACCGCGTTTCGGCTCTTCAATATGCCGAACTTTGAGACCGCTCTACGTCGTTGCTGCTTTGCCGAGAGGGACGTCATGCCGTGGCCATTCTTCAACAGTTCGAAGAATAAGTACTATACAGTCGATCGCGAGGCGCTTTTAGCGAACGAGGCAGCGCGTCTGCTCTCACCCCTTGCACTCCATAACCCGGCATTTCTGGCTGAGGTTGAAGCAGACATGGACATTCTTGCCCCGTTGCAGCAGTCGAGGGTAGCCTTGAGCCGCACGCCGAAGGACAAGAAGATGATGTACAATCTCGACACGTTCCTCAACTGCCTTCCAGCAGATGTCAAAGCGCGCCACGGTATTCCTCAGTCAAATTCCGGGAACGGGCCTCCCGAAAACCTTCTGAAGATGGACGAGGCCCTGAACGCCTCAAGGGTCAACCCAAAAAACGTGCGACGGTGTGCGTGGCACGATTGCGGGATTGCAGGATCTTTGCAAGACGATGTCAAACTTTCCGCCTGCACAGGCTGCAGAGCTGTGTATTATTGCTCGAGGGCATGCCAAAAGAAAGACTGGAAAGCTGGGCACAAAGACAAGTGCAGAGAAGGCAAGAAAGGCTGAATTTTTATTAATTGGATCGATTTATGTTCATATCATACCTAGTATTACATCTAAATCTCGATCGGTATAAAATACTATAAATCTAGATATAAATTAAGAATTAACGCAGAATTAACCAGTGCATGTAATAATAATCACTTGAAAGGTCCACTCAAGGATCTACTTCACCAGCCATGCTAATAGTCATGCCATAATGGATCATAGTACAGGTAATAGTACGCAACGCGGCGGCGGGTCATATAGATGTGCATGGACCAATTAGAACCCGCCGCCAGACCTTAACCGGCTCAAAATTTTTGAGAGGAAAAGGAACAGCCCTCTGTTCCCTTTTCCCTCCCGGACTCGAACCAATGAACCTAGGAGACGTCAGTTCACCTCTCTAGACTTTCTCTAGCTGCTTGGTGCAGAAAAAACGACTCCCAGACTCACAGAGAGTCCAAAGAACAGACGTCTGAGGTCTGACATCTGAAAAGGCCAAAGAGGCCTCTGTAGACTCAGAAGTCTAAAAAGGGCTGTGAGGCATCAATCATGATAAATTACGTACCAACACAGTCCACATGATTCAGGGGACTCAGTGTGAACGGGGGATGAAGAATGGTTGCGGCACTGTGGACTTCAGTCAACAAGTCTGCTGAGGAAGACAAAGATACACTCCATAGGGCGCCCTGTATAAAATCATCTGAAGACATCTTTTTCTCTAGAGTGTCTTGAACCTGCATCCAGCACATAGAGGTACTGCCCAATATTCATACGATCCTGTCTGGAGGGAAAGAGCAGGACAAAACGACTTACCGGGGGAGCTGAAGGTCGATCAATACCCCTGAGACGCCAATTCTCCACAACAAGAAGACAAAACAATCTCGCCTTCTCATAACCAGCAGACGCACCAGAAACCTATCCCGCTGCCCTGGGAGGATGACCTAGAGGATGACAACAGATATGGGGCATCAGGCAAAATTGTTGGGGATCGATCCTATGGCCTCCTGGTAGAAAGAAGGAATGTTGCTCAGGAGACCTGGGAGGTCCTTTCCTGACTGCTCCACACTGGGGCTGCCAGACACGCCAAAGCAGACCAACAGTACAACAAGACCTCACCCTGACACAGACACAAGCTATTTGGTCCTGAGGGAGTGGAATGGCATCGCTATGACCATCTGTGCTACTGTAAACAACAAGAGAGAAAGGAAGGCAAGAGAGGACGGACTGAGCTTTCATTGGGCAACTGGGTGCTTTTTGAGCATTCTGAGCGATTTTGAGCATAATTTCGGGATTTTGAGAGGGACCCCGAAAACTTTTGGCCTAAATTCTTACACCGACACACTCAGCGGCCTCTGGGGACCAATTTGGTACCTTTCTGGGCCGTGGACGCCGTTGGAATCGCGCGGACCGGCTTGACCGGCTCAAAAATTTCAAACCCTTCTAATTGGTCCATACACATCTGTATAACCACCTTCTGCGTTGCGTAAGCGAATGTGATGCTATATCAGCCCAGTCCCCGCTCAATAAATTTAAATCTAGCCAGCATTAGCCAGCCTAGCCTTACCATTCAATCTTATCATTAAATATCCTAGGCAATACATAAACATTTATTAATCTGGTATAATATGCATATTATAGTAGCCATCTCGTTCATTCTGCTCTTTTTAAACTGAGTTAAACATACTAATTAAAAATTTACATGAAGTGGAATAGGACATACAGGCAGGTGTGCGCATACATGCAGGCAACAATGCAGGCAGTGCACTACAGAGCAGCCAACAGGTGCCTGCGGAGCACCAGGGGAGAGGTGCGAAGAATGAGCGCTGAGGGAGGGGCAGTAGCAGTGGTAGCACTCAGATAGAAGGAGTGACGATCAGCCGCTGTTCTGTAAACACTTCTAGAAGTACGTTTGACTACCTAGGTGTCCGACAGATGTCTATGGGTTTCCCTTTAAACGTTATAACTTAGTATAGTACGTTCTTCACATGCATATAAATTTAAATTCTTTCTTTGAAATTCTGAATCTCTCTAAAATAAACTCTTTAAAAAAATTAGATTTCTACATATACCTGCATAGCCGTCAACGTCTTTGAACAGTGATGGTCTTTCAGTCTCTTGAGTCTTGATCTATCAGAAAAAAATCTGTCATACTCTGAGGATCAACTTTGAGGAACTTAGCATTAGAAGCAGACTGGAACGAGGGGAGAAAAAAGAGGGTAAGAGAAGTTTATAGAGAGAAAAGAGAAGGACGAAGAAGAAGACTGCACACTGAAGCTCTGTTCAAATTATTGATGAACGAAAGGTATAGTGCGGTGGATAAGTTTTTGGGGAGGGCGGCATTCAGAAGAAGAGTTTTCAAAGAAAACCCAGGAAGGTACGCGCCTGGAAGCTCGTTAGAAGAAAAAGTGTTAGCATAGAGACACGGAGTGATCATAAAAAGAAAAGGAGTAACGGAAAGAAGAAAAGAAGAATACAAGACAATCTTGGAAGCGATGGAAGCAGGAAGACAGCTGAGGGAGGCAGAAGGAGAAATCGTTGAGAAAAGAATGGAAAGGGGGCGTGCATAAAGCCAAAGTGTCCTTTTGTTCTGTGTCATTAGATTGATGATCATCGATTTTTGGAGCAGCCCCTTCTTTCAGTGAGCAGCTAGCCCATAGACCACAGCATGCAAAGCTAGCGCAGACAGATTGTTGTTTGTTAGTGGCCTAGGAAACCAGGCAGGCCACAGGGTGTAGTCTAAGCCTCAGCGTCAAGTCAACAATGAGGTACACCCCCCTATCGTTTGTGGAGGTGACCTCTGCAGGCCGGCTACGAGCGGTAGGCATGCGACGGGCCTGTGGAGTGGCGGCGCCGTGAAACATGCGTATGATTTATGTGGTACTGGCTGCTTTGGCGTCACGTAGTAATCTAACGTGGCCTGATATCAAAAAAGCATCAGCCTGCTTTCTAGCGACTGATTGATCTGTTTAACTGAACGTTGTATAAACTTTTTTAGGTCAAACTTACATGTCAAGGAACCTCTGAATGCACATCAACGTATTTAGAGTTCTTAGCTTCGTAGAACGCTAACAGTGTGGTTACCAGAGTAAGGTTCCAAACAAGGATTTCCAACTTTGTTCAGTCTAAATTCCCTGTTGTTTGCAATTGTTTGTCATGGAATAACTTCCCATTCTACTGACATTGGAGCAGGTTAACAATGCTTTACACAACCTTCAGCAGGGCATGCTGGCCTTGCAACAAAACTAGTAGCAGTTCCAGCAGATCCTCGAAGGTGTAGTTGCAGCTCAAACCAATATTGCTGTACCACCTGTGTTCCTTATAGAAGAAGGTGCACTTCCCTCTGTTGCACCTCAGGGCCCTGAAGTTGAAAAACGTAAGCAGGTGCCTCGCATCACTCTGGTGAAGCCGGAGACGTTTACTGGACGCCGCGACCAAACAGAGAGGTTCATCACGGACACGGATGATTACTTCACCAACGCCTAAGTCCCTCGTCATCGTCAACTGGGAATCGCTAAGACTTTTCTGTCTGCACCCTTGAAGAACTGGTTTAACTTGAGGGTGAAGCGTGGACAGGGTTTTGCAGATTGGCCAGCACTGCGTGAAGTGCTAAGAGGGAGGTACAAGGAGAAGCATGAGCGGAGGAAGGCGAGGAGGAAGGTTCTTACCCTCATATGCACAGGGTCCGTCACCGACTACAACGAGGAGTTCTCCACACTCACTCTGAAGATCTCAGGAGCGAATGAGTTAGATTTGGTTGATGACTACATCGAGGGATTGCCTCCTGTCATCTGATTCAGGTACGAGACGGACCAAGCGGAACCCATCACTTTGGAGGAAGCGATGGAGAAGGCCCTTGACAATGAGTTCTGACTGCAGGATGTTAACTCTTGCAAGGGCCACTGGAGTCGGAGAAACACGCACACGCCTGCAGCGTTGGACCTGATTGACCCGACAGGACCAGCGCCAATGGAATTGTGTAGATTTAGTGCTCTTCGAAAGCCTACGGGGTTGCCACCACGTCACCCTGCGATTCTGCAGGTTGTATGGGATAACAGACGGAGACTGCACCGTTGTTTGCTATGTGGAGAGCTAGACCATCAAGTCAGGCAGTGTGGCAACGGACCCCAGTTGCCCCTACAAATGCAAGCCATTCAGACGTCCTAAATAAGACCTTTTCAGCCTTCCCCACGGATGCAGGGCTACCCCTGGCAGCATTCCCTTCCCTTCCCGTCTCCATACCCTTTCGGCGATCAGGATGTCCAGTCTTGGGGAGGGAGAGGCAGGTCTGGTCGACAAGGTGACAGCCCAAGTTCACCGATGTCACCTGGCAGAGGTTTCGGCTCAGACGGAAGGGGGCGTATGCAATCTCTGTCCTTTGGTAGATCATCTCAGCCCCGTCACAGTGGATCTCCAGCATGCAAGGCGGGATCAAAGAGGATTGTCGGGGTGAGGATGATTCGAAACCGAAGCAAGAATGATGATGTTGTGGTCGAAGGAGACTAAGCGGTACGTAGTGTGGTTGAAGAAGAAGAAAGATAGAGAAGAAAGGAAGGATCATGTAAGACAGATAATGAGGATGAGGATGATTCGACGTTTAAAACTGGTTTTGTCTATCATGGCATGGTCATGGGTGCTCCAATCAGAGTTTTGTATAACATTGGAGCCGATGATATTTTCATCGATAGCAAGTTTGTACACCATCGGCAGTTGCATATTCATAGGTTTGGTATTCCCTTTAACTGCCGGGTCGCCGTGAAGGAGCCGAAGAGACGAGAGGTCAGTGAGTATGCACCTACTGTGCCCCTTCGAATTTAGGGGTATCAGGAGACACTGTCAGTCGGTGCATTGCTTGTTGATCTTGATGGCTACAACATTATTCTTGGACGGAAGTGGAGTGATGTTCACCAAGTTGAACCTGAACTCAGTCACTGGTCTCATTCCCTTCGCTTCTTCTTCAACGGCAAGGAAGTGAATATTCGGGGGGGTGCGTATATAGAAAATAGACCTTGCCTTCCCATTGTATCACATCTGCAGGCCAAGCGAGCAATCAAGAGGGGTGTCGTCTATCATATCGTGCGTCTGGAGACGGTACATCGGCCTGTCTTCAACCTTGAGTGTTATGCTCATGCAACTGAAGTCAGTGAGAGAAAAGGAAAGGGGAGAATGAATGATAGAGGGATTTTGGGTTCTAACTTTCTCTCTTCTTTCCCGTCTGATCATCCTGCTTGGTCGGCCCCTGACTTGTCAGATATGCATAAATTTCTCTCTCAACCGGATGCTGAGGTTTCACCTGATGTAAAGGAAATTGTGGCTGATCATCCGACTCTTTTTCTTGATCGGTTGAAGGAATTGCCTCCCTCGAGGGGACCTGATTTGGATTTCAAGATTGAACTCGAACCAGGTCACTCTCTTCCCACCCGCCCGCCCTATCGTTTATCAATCGGAGAACTGGATGAATTAAGAAGACAGATAGACGCATACATCAAGCAGGGATTTATCTGGCCGTCTGCATCTCCATATGCTGCTCCGATCTTGTTTGTCCAGAAGAAGGACGGAACCATACGCATGTGTTATGACTACACAGGCCTGAATAAAATCATGATCAAAGATAAATATTGTCTTCCTCACCCTCAGGATTTGATTGATCGACTGCATGGTGCCCGTTACTTCACGACACTTGACCTCCATCAGTATTACCATCAAATGCATATAAGGGAGGAAGACATTCCAAAGACTGCTTTCACTACTCGATATGGCTCTTTTAAGTGGTTGGTCGTCTCTTTTGGTTTGACGAATGCACCACCGCATAGAATAAGAGTGATTCAATATGTTCTTCGTTCGTGTCTCGATCGTTTTGTGTCTGTTTTTCTGGATAACATTCTCATTTACTCACGCACGAGAGAAGAACATAAAAAGCATATACAGATTGTACTCAGATTGCTGGGTGAGGCAAAGCTGTATGTAAAGCTCTTAAAATGTTATTTGATGCAGACTGAGGTCATCTTTCTGAGACTGAAGATTTCGCGAACGGGAGTGAGGCCGGAGAAAAGCAAGACAGAGGAAGAGAGTAAGTGGCCCACTCCAAAGAGCAAGAACGATGTGCTTTCTTTCCTTAGTTTTGCGAACTGGGTGAGACGCTTTGTGCCTCGCTTTAGTGAAAAAGCAGGTCCTCTGTAAGCGTTGCTAAAAGGGAATAAAGTGTTTGAATGGGGGAAAAAAGAGGAAGAGAGCTTTGAGGCAGTGAAAGAGGCAATGAGAAATACTGTCAAACTGTATATTCCTGACCCTGCGCGTCCGTTCGAATTTTTTATGGATGCGTGTGAGTCAACAGAGACGCTCGCTGCTGCACTCATGCAGGAAGACCTTGAGACCGAGTGGCTGCGTCCATACGCTTTCGCCTCTCGAAAAATGACGCAGGCAGAGTTAGAGTACCCGATTAGAGATAAAGAATTCCTCTCATGTCTGTTTGCAGTGAAGACGTAGAGGCCGTACATGAGTTATACAACAAAGGTGTGGTCGGATCATGAGTCTCTTAAGTATGTGAATGTGTCTGCTGATCGCACCTTAATGTCTCCATATATGCGCAGGTTTGTCTCGACTTTCGACAAGCTGGGGATCACTCCGAGATACGTGCCTAGCGCCCGCAATCGTGTGGCAGATACGCTGAGCCGTCGTCTTGGACGCCCTCAGACGTCGACGCCAGCAGAAGAGAAAGAAAGAAAAGAGGTCCGTCAGTTGTTGTTGTTGGAATTAAGAGTGCAGCCAGATGAGGAGTTGCTGGGTAGAATAAGGAAAGGGTATAATGAAAAAAAATTTTGGACAGAAGTGAAAGAAGTGCTCGAGTATCCTGAGATAGGAGTGCCTCGACACTTGTGGCTGATTGTCCCGCGTTTTCAGATAGAGGACGGACTACTTTATTTCAACGATAGGTTGGCTGTCCCAACAGAGAGACTGCAAAGAAATCTTATTTATGAGCATCATGACACAGCCGCTGGTGGTCATTTGGGAGCAGAAAAGACCTACTTGAGGTTGGCAAGAAACTTCTACTGGCCGCGTATGTATGCATCTGTTGTACAGTACGTGAGAAAGTGTGATGTATGTCAGCGATCAAAGAGGCCAACTGAGAAGCCATATGGACTGTTACAACCTCTCTCTATTCCTGAATTTTCTTTCCAATCGATTTCTCTTGACTTTGTGTTTGGACTTCCGAGCGTGACGTTCAGGGGGGAATCGGTAGATGGAATTCTCTCTGTGGTTGACCATCTGTCTAAAGCTCCCTTCTTTGTTGCAGTCTCTTCAGAGATCACGGCCAAGGGGACAGCAGAAGTCATGTATGAGCAAGTAGTGTGTGAATACGGTATGCCTCAGTCAGTGGTCAATGATTGTGACCCTCGTTTTTTTTCTGCATTCTGGAAAGAACTCGCTCGCCTGTGGGGAACGAAACTGAATATGAGTACCAGAAGACACCCACAGTCAGATGGCCAGACAGAAAAAGACAACCAGACTATCGAACAAATGTTATGCTGTTTCATGAATGAGCACCAGACTAACTGGCCGAAGTGGTTGTATTCTTGTCAGTTTGCATATCGTGATTCTGTTCATCCTGCCACAGGTATGTCTCCTTTTTGTTTCTTATATAGACGTGATCCTATTCGCCTGCCTTCTATCTCTGTGCGCTCTAAGTCATTTTGTCTACCAGCAGCAGACTTTGCAGACCGCAGAGAGGCAGAAATCATGAGGGCAAAGAAACGACTCGAGCAAGCAAGAGAACAAGCAGCTCGACAGGTAGATCCATACAGATAAGAAGCTTCGTTTGCCTAAGGGGACTTTTTGCTTGTACGTAATGCATACTTCAAGGGAGGCAAAAAGCCAAGTGGGAAGCTTGAGCCTGTGTTTTACGGACCTTTTGAGGTAGAAAAGAAAGTGGGAAGCAATGCGTACAAGCTGATTTTCCCTGCAGGGGTGAGGAGTCACAATGTGATCAATGTGTCCTACCTGAAGAAGTACGAGAGAGGGAAGGACGATCCGCCACCTGCCATTCGGTTGCCTGCCTCAGAAGAGGTAGAGTATGAAGTGGAAGAGATCCTTGATCACAGGAAGATAAATAAGCAGGCGCACTATCTGGTATGGTGGAAAGGAGAGAGTAAAAAGAATGTATCATGGGAGCCTGTTGTGAATCTGGCACATGCAAAGGAAGTACTACATGCATTCAAGGAGAAGAGAAGACAACAAGAAAGAGAGAAACAAGTAACGGGCAGGTGTAGGTGGCAGTTAAGGAGTAAAGAGATAAATTCTATTTGGGCATAAATAACAAGTTTATGGAGTAGAATGCATGCATGTGAGTTCTGGAGAGATAAAAAGGATTAGGAAAAAGAAATGAGTCAGTCGTGCATCTTCTTTGATGCAGGGTAGCGTGTGTGTGGTCGGGCTCAGCATTCCGACTTCTGTCTTCACTCATGGTTCGTTCGTGTGTGCGCGTCCATCGGCATCCATGTTAGCTTGTATTGCCTACTTGTGTCTAGACTTATGTATATACCTTGCAGTATTTGTGTGTCCGCATTTGTCTGAAAAAATTGGAACCGAGCGTGGTCGTCGGCTTTGAGCAGCGGGCAGGTGTAGGCCGGCTACGAGCGGCGGGCATACGACGGGCCTACAGAGTGGCGGCGCCGTGAGGCATGCGTATGATTTATGTGGCACTGGCTACTCTGGCATCATGTAGCAATCTGACGTAGCCTGACATCAGAAAAGCATCAGCCTGCCTTCTAGCGACTGATTGATCTGTTTAACTGAACATTGTGTGAACTCTTCTAGGTCAAACTTATATGTCAAGGAACCTCTGAATGCAGTGCTATATCCACGTATTTAGAGTTTTTAGCCCCGTGGAACGCTAATAACCTCTATAAGACAAAAACTGGTTGTGAATGGATGGGGGTAAGTTTGATTGTTTGCGCTTGAGATAGGGATGTGATAAGTGAGTGTGAAGCGGTGTTTCCTTCTGTTGAATGTGTAAGGAGAGGGGCGGGTGTCTATGTGTTCACCCACCACCTCCAAGCTTAAACATATGTGTATGAGCAGGAAGTCTTAGATGGTGGATGGTTGGCCTCATTAGTGACTGGTTCTAAGTGGATGGGTGTAAGTTTCATTATGTGGTTCCTAACAAATGGTACCGTTGGGCGTCCTGCTCTTATAGGCGATCAAGAAGACCGGTGGGAGGATGGTTTGTTATGTACTCTGCAGGTTTTGTCTTTTCCGAGGACCAAGGCACTTCCGTCCAGCATGTGTGCTTAAGACTAAAGCAAAGGGGCCGCGTAGTCTTGTAAACCTTCAAATGCCCCATGGAACCTAAGTTGAGTAATGAAAAGAGAGGAAGAAAGAAATCTTCAGGTGAAGAATTAAGAGGGGAGTGAGAGAGAGAGATAGAAGAGAGAGAGAAAAGAGTGGAAAAGTTTACATGGCATACAAACACCGAATAAAAGTAAACGGAAACAGACTGCAGCTCACTTGGTTTAAAAAAATACTAGAAGAAAGACCAAGAGAGGAAATGAAAATAGAGAAAGAAAAACTGGGACGGGTGCCTTTCTGTTATGGAAGGGTAGCACTAAAAGGAGAACACAGAATGAGAGCAGCCTGCAGAGTGGGAGACAGGGAAAAGTGCCAGAAAGAGAAAGGTAGAGAGTACCATTAGAGGAGAGACTTTGCCCTTTTTGCAAAGGATAGATGGAAATAGAGGTGTTGGAGGATGAGATCCATATATTGACTGTCAGTGAGTGTCCAATTCATGATAGAGAGAGAGTTGACATATATGGAGCATTAGGAGCGGAGTGGAACGAGGGAAGAGAAAAGAAAGCAAGAGAAGTTTGTAAAGAGAAAAGAGAAGGACGAAGAAGAAGACTGCACACTGAGGCTCTGTCCAAATTCTTGATGAACGAAGGGTATAGTGCGGTGGATAAGTTTTGGGGGAGGGCGGCATTCAGAAGAAGAGTATTCAAAGAAAGCCCAGGAAGGTCGTTAGATGAGACAGTGTTGGCACAGAAACACGAAGTGATCACAAAAAGAAAGGGAGTAACGGAAAGAAGAAAAGAAAAATATAAGACGATCCTGAAAGCGATGAAAGCAGGAAGACAGCTGAGGGAGGTAGAAGGAGAAATCGTTGAGAGAAGAATGGAAAGGGGGCGTGCATAAAGCCAAAGTGTCCTTTCGTCCTGTGTTATTGGATCGATTTTTAGAGTAGTCCCTTCTGAGCAGCCCATAGACCACAGTATGCAAAGCTAGTGCAGACAGATTGTTGTTTGTTAGCGGTCTGGGAAACCAGGTAGGCCACGGGGTGTGGTTTGAGCCTCAGCGTCGTCAGCGATGAGGTACACCCCCCTGCCGTTTACGGGGGCGACCTCCGGCGACAAAACGGCAACAGTGCTCTAGGGCACCACTAAATCACTTATCACTTACTTATCACTTATCACTTATGTAACAGTTCTAGAAATTGACCCGTTATAATTGAAGATATGTTCTACGTATAGCCTAGGCGCTTCATATATATGCATAAAAAAACCTATTATTTTTTGTTGTTGAATTTTTAAAACTTTAGTTTCAAAACTAGCACATATTCACATATTGTTAGGATAAACTTCTTGTATTTCAAATATCAACAATTTAAAAATGAAAAACAAAAAATAAAAAATGAAAGCAATAGAAATCGATCTCAGGCATAACTGAGTCTTCCTCCCAAGTATGCTGAGAATCCTATGACAAAGCCACGAGTGCCTGCAGAGCTTTTGAATTTGTTTTATTTTGAAGTACGCCATCAGCCCCGTACAAGGGGATCAGAGGACAAATTTTCTCTTCATTAGCCACTCAGAAATCCACGTTGGGAGGAAAAACTTGAAGAACCACATCAGCGAGCTTCGTGAACCTGCGGCAAGAGTAGCCCTCATCTGAGGCCTGGCAATTTCGTCCCCCACACTTTTGACGAAGACCTCAGTCGGGGTTGCATCGCCTGCCTGGCTTGTGTTCGCTCTCCTCACAATATGTTCGCGTTTGGAGTCGAAAAGCGAGGACCCCTCGGGCTTCATGAAAAGACTTGCGAGGGAATTGGACCCGAAATTTGACTTGATCGCGCCTGCCAAAAAAAAAGAGTGGGACTGATCTATGAATCATCACTTCATGGAGTGAGCACCGTTGAGAAGATCTGATTGAAGCTTTTGTCCCAATTCAGACGCACTTGATTCGTGGAACGTGCACCGATGATTTGTTTTGTTTTGATTCACGACACACGTGACAAAGCACAAAGAGCACCCGAAAGGTCTCAGACTCCCGCACATGCACAACCTCAGTGAGGAATAAAACGACTCATTCCCCCCCCTCTCTCTCCCTGTGACGCACACTTATACATATGGGCAGGCTATCAACAGGAAAGGCGAGAAAAAGCTGAAAAAAGGTAGAGAGGCGGAAAGAAATCAGAGCCCAGAGGAAGGGAGCAAGAGAGACTCAAAAGAAGCGGAATGACAGGACGTATCCCTCCATTTATGCACGCATCGATTCTGGGTCCTAAAGAAGTATGCCCCCCCGCAAAGTTATACGCAAAGCTCGGCCAAAATGAGCACTCGATACATTTCTCCATCTTCTACACAGCGGAAAGTGGAGGACACCAGACAAGGGCGGAGACCTCTGCTAGACGAGAGGGTGGAATGCCGCCAGGTCAATCTGTCACAGAACGCCGGCCTGTCTCTCGCCCTCTGTGATCAATGAAAAGTTCTCTCATGTGCCTTCCAGCAGCACGCATAGCTATCCGACCTGGAACCACGAGCATTGCCTGTATGCCCAAATGAGCACATTCCATTCGCAGAGACGCCGTGAAGGATTCCACGGCGGATTTTGATGCAGCATAAGCGGCACCCCAGGGGATAGGGAGCCAGCCAACTACTGACCTGCCAGATACAGCAAACGCAAACACAGACGCACACTCACTCACTCACACACACACACACACACACACACACAGAGACATGCATACATACGTACACTTTCAGACTACATGCTTTCCTTCCTTTTCCTGGACAGACCGACAAGTGGACAGAACAGACCCATCAAAAGCTCTTCAGGCGTCGATCCAAATGGACAAGCATTCGGTTCTGAGAATGCCTCAAACTCTGTGTAACGCTCCACACTTCCAACCCTTGTGCCTCATTAATTGTTTCAGTTCACGTTGATCCGCAAGCATGCAAGCTGAGGACGGCAGAACGTTGCAAATCGAGACCAGAGATACTCTGTTGGAAGCCAGACTTGTGCGATGGGCGGGAAACTCGTTGCTTTGTATCCCTGAAGCGTGACTCACAGAGCAGCCACGCGGTAAACGAATAAGCAAAGGCTCACGAGGCGACAAAAGAGAGAATCTCAGTGGAGCAGAGTCGATTTCAGACACGTTCCTGCACTCTAAAGTTGAGACGCTCACTCGACATTGCAAGACAAGAATTCATGCAAGCACTCACCCGATATTCACAATCTTCCCTCTCCCCTTTCGCGCCATATGAGGTATAACCGCCTGGCACATTGCCACCAGTCCGAACACGTTGGTCTCGAACGTTCCCCGAATTTCTTCCAGTGGCACCTCTGCCAGGGGACCGACGCACGGTCTGCCTGCAGAAGAAAATATCCATATGTACGTATGGCCGGGAGAAAAAGGACGGAGATCTGAAACATCCAAGCCTGTCGGTCTGTCTATCTCCTCACAGAGACATGCAGATATGAAAGCAAGCAAGACGACTCAGCTGCACCCCCATCGGGGGCCCCGCTTTTCCTCAGCCGTTTCGCAGCCTCTTTCCTTTTGTGTGTTCTTGTCTCTGCTTCGCCGCCCCGATCTCTTCCCCTTCCTTTCCTCCTTTCTTGTCTTCCACATGGACAGTCTCCGTCAGCCGTCTCCAACGACAGTGCGGAGACGGGGCAAGTCTTGAAGGTGGAACACAGACGTACCTGCATTGTTGATGAGGATGTCAATGCATCCGTGCCTTTTCACCACCGTCTCAACGCACGAGGCGATGCTTTTCGGGTCCGTCACATCCAAAGGAAGCACTTCAATTTTGTCCGACTTCTGGAACTCTTCAGGAAACTCGGCCTTTGAAGGGTCTCGAAGAGTTGCCACAACCGTGTAACCCCCTCTCCGGGCAAAGTGTCTGCAGAGTTCCCACCCGATCCCTCCCTTCGTACAGCCCGTAACGAGAACGACCTCCTTATTCGACATTGTTGGCAATTCGATGGACGAACAGTTGGAAATTCGGAGACGAGACAATGAAAAGAAGACGGCTAGACGAAAAATGCAGAACAGCCCTTCCTGATGCCAATCGGTGCACTCAGTATGGTCACCCAAGAGAGTTCATTCCACGTGATAGTTCCGCTATGTATACTTAGCGACAAGAGTGCGAATTGTCGGTCGGCTTGCAGAAAACTCAGTGCATGTCTGTGCCCACTGCCCGCAGTGCCCGGCATGCCGAATCCATGCATGCCGAACTTCCTTGAGTTGCCATGGCGGCATGGCCACCGTCGCGTATCGGGCGTGTCGTGGCCACCAAAGGGTAAAACACCAAAGCCGATTTTTGCGAAGGGCCAATTAAAGACCGCGGGCCGTGGCACCATTAAAGGAACTCACTACGTCCACAGCCTCCAACGCACGAAAACATAAGAAAACGGAAGACATTTTTGAGCGAGCCGGACTTGGAATTCACTCATGCAACCTCAGACATCCTCAGCCACCAGAATTGATCGCGCCGGGGATCGAGGTCGATCGGCTTCTTTTGTTCCATGTGAGCTTTCGAGATCAACCTGCTGCCGTTAAAATCACGCGAACAGACAGCAACAGCGCCCTCGCATCTATCTTTGCTCCTGATACCGTGAGGAAATCTTGTGTCAGTATCCGTTTGTCTGAGACTTTTCAAACAAAAGACCGCGAAGCAAAAGTGAGTCTTCACTAGGATCTGTGCTACCGGAGAAACGGTGTGGTTTCTCTCTCCTGACCACACGTCTGTTGATCACTTTGAGGTGCTTATTGTGTGCAGATTTATTGGGCATAACGGATCCTCCTGAATAGACGACTTCTTTAGATCACCGGATTTCGCTCCACGATGCTCCCCTACGAGATGCACCCTTCTGCTGGCATTGCTTCCGTCGGCCCTGAACCCTTCAACCCTCACCCCATGAACCTCCTCAGCCACCTGGTCAGTCTTCATTCAGATGTACGGGCAAGATGAGGGGAGGAGAGGTGCAGCAAGCCTTCCGATCACGTGTTCTCAAAAGACGATCTTTTGCATTTGTACTCCATGCATCTTTGAAAATCTCTCTCTGTATACGTGTGTTGGTTCGTGTTTGCAGCCCCACCCTCCGATGGCCCCGAACGGATTCGTTACCTCCTTCTACCAACCAGCACCAGCAGCCACAGTGTCCTCTGGACCGTTTGAGGACGAAGGCAAGATGAACAAGGGCCACTGGATGAACAGAAGAAAGAGGAGGGCAGACGAGGTTGGCTTCAGGAGCACAGCCCCGATGTCCACTGCAGAAGACGACGACGACTGTGCCATGGGTGTGGGGGGCAGTGGTGACTCTCCTACCGTGGCTGATTCTTCAGACGAGGCACCCAGCAATGGTGTTCACGTCGCTCCTGCTTCCTCTTATGGGTTCCACCCGCAGGCAAAGATCCGCACAGACTCGGGAGAGGGTCGGGAAGGGAACGACGGTCTCACGTTGCCTCCTGAGCCTACCGCTGTGCCTGTGGTCAAGCCAGGCCCAGTATAAGACACCTAAGAAGAAGCAGAAGGAGGGGGTGGAAAGGCTGATCAACGTTGAGGTTGGAATGACAGTTGGCTGCTTGTTTGTACATCTGTTTACATGGACTGTCCGTCTGCGTATGTGTGTGTACCGCTTGAACGTCCTGTCGTTGGACATAAATAAGATCAAGAATCGGGAAACGGCCTGAACTCCTGTCTGACTGAGAACATGTGGGTTGAACGAAAGCAGCAACGTAAAGCTTTACCTCAGGGAAGGAGGGAGCAGTTTTGGTTCCCTCCTTGCACGGAAAGAGAAAGAAACTCACAAATGGAGTGCAGCTCAGGTTTCGAGACAACACGTGAAAGGATGGAAAGAGGGGAAAGAAAGGTCCATGGAGACACACAGCAGAGCCAACAGCGCCCATTTGCCCGGCCTCTCTATACACGACACAACTCTCGTTGAGCTTCCGAATTGAGTCAGAAGAGAAGAAGACTGACTCACTGGATGTCCCGTTTACTCCTTGCAGAGTGACTGAATATTTCTGCCGGTGGACGTTCAGACAGTTTTTCTGACTGGCGTTCCATTCCACAGTCTGATCAGAGCGAGCGAATTTGTGCAGTTCTTTCGTGTCAATTCTTGTCTTGCTGCCCGATCGACGTGTTAAATAAGGGAAGAAACCCACCTGGAAGCAATCATTCACTATGCATGCAAGAGTGCACTGTAAATAAGCGGAATACAATGACCGATGTACATGCCTTCTCTGTCGTCTCTGTCTGCTCGATGGCGTCGCTCCTTCACGAAGTGAGTGTGTGAAATAAATGGCGTGCTTGAGATTCATTTCTTTCGCGTGCGTCTTCTCTCCTCTCTTTCTGCACCTACGCTGTGTGGCTGCTTGATGGTCAACTAACTCATGCTGTGCCTGTTTGTGCCTGCATTCCACATGGTGTGCGTGCTTCTAGCCAAACGCTTTTTCCTGTAATCCGCCTCACTCCTTTTCCTTAACTTGTTGCTTCTCTTCGTTTTATCAATGTTCTTTCGAGTCCTTGTGTCTGCCCTTCACTGCAATTGCAAAGAGAAGGCATGTAGAAAGTTAGTAGCCAAAGTCATAGACAAAACAGGCAAGCAGGAAAAGAAAAGTGCAAGAAAGGAAAGGAGTGGGGGAAAGTAAAGCAGACGTCCGAGAGAGGAGCGGCAATTCTTTCTCCTGCAGCCCCCCCTCCCAACAAAATAAAATCTCATTTTTCTTCATTCGTCCACTGTCTGATTGATGGGGGGGAGCCTCTCCATCAGGGGAGAAGGGGTGGGCCGGTCTGTCTGTCTGTCTGGTCAAAGGTAGAAGCGTCATCAAGGAATGGAGGAAGGATGCTTTGAGACCACTATTCTTTCTTTGAGACTTCCCCCCAGTCCCTGTCTGTCTGCTTAATTAATTAACTGAATGTGAAGACTCCCCCGTCTCTCTCTGTGTGAAGGAAGGGCGTCGTCCAAGCACACGGCAGGGAAAGAACACAGAGAGAAGATTTCGAGGCTGGGTGGGTGTATGGTTTAGGAAGGGACTGTCTGTCTGAGTGAGTGAGGATGCGGGCCGACCCCCAACTCCGACTGGGAGGGAGGGAGCAGGTCGGCTTCTTTCTGACAGGTGAATAAAGTTCAAGAAATGGGGAGGGACACATAGACGAATGAAAGCAAGGATACTCGTTGGAGATGTCTCCAAGGATGTGCATGGAGTCGTCAATGGAAAGTCTGAGGGGAGAAGAGAGAGAGAGAGAGTGAGAGAGTGAAGCAAGAAAGGGAGGGCATGCAGTGTGGTTCGTGAGGTGGCAGAGAGAGACATGAAAGGCGTCGTCGTATCAGGGGGGTCTTGGGCATGGTGGAAGGAAGTTAAACTGCTTTCACTTCCCCCCCTCTTTGTCTCTCTTTCCTCAAATCGGGCTCTCTTTTCGTTTTTTTTTTTGCTGCTCGGTTTCTTGCGTCGTCTCTTTCCACTCTTCTGGGTTTGGTTCACTTCTTTTCCTCGGCACGGTTCGTTTTTATGGTCACACGCAGGGTGTTTTTTTCTGGTTTTCTATTCTTTCTTTCTTCCTTCGATGTTCTTGGAGCACAATGGGCACCGAATTCAAATGCTTGCTGGGAGGTCTGGAGGGATCGGACCAGGGATGCACAGCGTACGACATGCCGGCATACAAACGCACCACCGTGAAGAGCTTCTTGTCATCTTCCACTCTCAAATCCCTGCGCCTTTTTTTTCGTTTGCCCCTCAGTCCTCTTCCTCGCTGTGTGGGCTGCGGAAAGGGGCTGGGGGGGTGGGGGAGGTGTGAAGGAAAGAGGAACAAGCGAGAGGGTCATTTTTTTTTTCTCTCTCTCTTTAGTAGCCAAAACAAGAAACCTGAAAGATGTACACATGCATGCATGCATCTCTCCCGGTCTGTCTCTTGTGAAGAGACAACCTCACAAAGCCTCGTGAAAATGATTGGAGTATAGAAATGACTCAAATGAAGTGCCCTTACAAGCCGATGTAGAAAAGGGGGGCGATTCATGCGACGAACGGAAACTGAGTAAATCAAACGGTGAGCGGGAAGGGAACCACATCGAGTTGCCGTCCGCAGAGCCGTCTGCCCGTCTCTTTCTCCCAGGGTCAAAAGAACAACGAAGAAAGCAAGGAGAGACGGAATTTGGCATTCGTCTCGGTATGGGGGTCCTTTTTTCTTCACGAGTTCTGAGCCAGTCAGAGTCTCTACCCTGTTTGAGTGGGTCACTGATTGACGACTGACTTAATGTTCGAGGCGTGAAGTCAGTCGGTCGAGGTTGGCCGTCGCTTCATGTATCCTCCTTTTTTCTTTCTCAAAAAAAGACCCGCCCCAACTCCAATTTGTGTTTCGGTGGATGGGTCTGCTCGAGATCTCAAACCTGAGCAGAGGCATCTTTCGAAGTCCACTCAATGAATGAGAAGCGGACTTGGGAAGAAGTGAACAGACTTCGCCCCATAGTTCGACGGATCGACTGTGTCCTGAGAATGAAAAGAAGAGAGGAGGGGGGAAAGGTCGACGGTCCAACCGTACAGTAATTAAACGTAGAGGGAAGGGGAGGGGGGGGCAGCGGGGAACTCATAGGGCTGCAGGCATGTGAGGAGTTGACTGTCTGCGCTTGCGTGTGTTCTCCTGGGGAGGGTTACGCTTGCATGCGCGTCTCCATTATTAGGTGCCTCTCCTTTCTTCCACGCAACTGGAATGGGGGGGGGTGTCGGGGATGCCTGCTGCTTTCGTTGCGGAAAGGAAGCGGGCTGGGGCAAGGCAGGGGGCAGCTAGGGTGGGAAAGCCCCTTACCGGACATAACTTGGGACGTTCAAGTAGTTGGTTCATTTGGCCGGTGTGCTCTTTTCAAACCGCCTGTGACGCGGCCTGTCACGTCTTGTGGAGGCTAAGTCTGAGGCTTGACTGAGCGTTTCTTCATTGACGTGTTTCTCTAAAATTTACTGAAGGACCGATGGCTAAACAATCCGAGTCATTAAATTGTGTATATCATTATACCAATCAATTAATGGAATCGATTTAAGTTCTTTTGATTTTTTTTTTCCATTATATATAGGATTAGGATAACAAAAATTCTCTATAGAAAATTCTTTGTTTTATAGTTTGTTCCAAGTTTTCTCATGGTTCACTAGCTTTAAAAATAGTAGCTTATGCATGCTGCAGTTTAACTTCATTATTAAAAGTTAATTTCTATATAGCTAAAGTGATTCAGCGCGGATCGATCTTATCAAGTTATCGCCTTAATTAAGTGATTCATATCTAGTATATGATTATTATAATATTTTATTTCTTCATTTTTTTGTGCTTATATGGTTTTGTGTTTAATTGCAATTTATATCCTAATAATATCCTACTCTAGGCCCCGCACTACATAAAAAAAAAAGAAAATAGCAGAAAAACTTTTTTTTTAATGAATTTTTTTTTATTTATCATGGCACTTTAAATAGGGATAGCTATCGTATCATATTGGTATCGTATCGGAATTTAACGTTCCAAAAAAAGGGGGTATTGTCGATAATTTCGATACTAACATAAAATTTTTAGCGTACGAGGCTAAAACCTAGTGCAAACAGTATCATTCGTCAAACTAAAAACTTTTTATAAAAATTTCACGTTTTTAAAGACTCAACTTTACTTAGAAAATGGACTCCAAAACGTTCAGAAGGCCAAACTATAAGGGGGGCTTCGCCCCCCTAACCTCCCCCTTTAAAAGAGTCAACACTGTGATATTATCAGATTGACAATGACTTCATCAACACGTCGTTCTTGGAAATCTTATACCGGACGCCAACTGTTAGACTCGTTTTTATTCTGATGTGTGTGCCAAAATCACCCAAATGTAAGTGAATGCATACAAAATTTATAGCAAAACGCAGATATCCACATGCTATTCTGCACTCTGTGACACGAAAGAACCATGTAGATTTGCAGCACAAAGAAGAAAGAAAAAACAAGCTACGCAGCAAGCAGCTTAGGTTGGACTCTCTTGAGCGACGTGGTGGTTGGTACTCAGCAAGCGGAGTGAAGAGAAAATTGAGGTCAAAGGTCTGATAGTGTGCAGCGGTCTGTATGTTTAATAAATTTAAATATATATCTGTATGTGTGTGCATCTCCATGAAAATCAACCAATACGCAAAACGGCCAACTAAGATTTTAAAGCTGCAACAAATTGGTGGAACACATCCATAGTAAGACCATCGTCAGCTTTCTAGACTTTGGGGAAGCCCTCTCCTTCCTCTGCGGAGCGGGCACAAGTGATAAACTCACCGGTCATTCCAGGGAGGGCAGATCCAGTTCCAGAAAAACGAAAACAGCACTGATTGCGGTATTAGGAGTTCCTTCTGCATAAGTGAAAGCATGAAGGAGACCAAGACAAACATGTTGGACTACAAAGGTTCCCACAAGGAAACAGATAGACGGTCCTGGTGTATGTTTTATAATTTAGAGGGTGTGAAGACCGAACCGTTGCTGGAAGCTAGGTCAACGTCGAAAAACGAGCAGCGAATCGCCAAGTGGCAAGCTTTTGTAAAAGATAAGGTCATCAGAAGCATGCTCAGTGGTTGAACATCAATGGTAAAGTGGCAAGCTTCAATGGTAAAGTGTGGATATCACCAAATGATAGTGACCTCACTCATGACTGACCTTTCCGAATCTCTCAGTTCGCCCATGTTGACATCCTGGTCGATCCGGTCATTCCTGAAGCTCCAAGACGGCACAAAAAGAAGAGACAACACTGTGGAAAGACGATTCTTAGACTACTGTCCTTGAGTTGTTTGGACGTTGGCCAGTGAGCCAACTCTGACAGGTCAACAACGGGTCAAGCAACTCTGCATGCTGAGGAGACGAAATTTCTATCCGCCTGACGTTTATAATATGCCCACACCTTAGCTTGTTTTTTCCCCTTCTGGCTGTTATGATGCTTTGATTGTCCAAATTCTGAAGCGGTTTTGTTCAGAAAACGGAAATGATGAAGCTCTGTTAGATCGAATGCAGTGAACATGCAGTCTTGTCTTGAGGCGCTGTTCCGGCCGCTGGGGCTAAATTCAGTGTACGCTCTATGGAGCCGGTTCCGCATTCATCCATGCATGGAGCCAGTTCGGGATGGTATACGTATTACTGGGCCCGCGGCCGCGCCCGGACTTCGAGCACCGAGGCCCGGCCCGGCGCGCGCCTGGCCACATAGTAGTCCTTCACAAATATTCATAAGCTCTAAGCAGGCCGATACTAACCAATACTCGGCCGCTCGAGAAAGAACCGATAGTCGATACTTCGATACCGATACTGATACCGATACGATACGATACGATATGATATCGATACGATAGCTATCCTTAGGCACGTATAGTAGGCAAAAACAACTGTTGCTCAAGTGTTGTAAAAGTATTGTACGGGGTGTTACATTGAAAACTATATACTTTTTGGTCGATAAATAAAAAAAAAAAAAGATCAGAAACTTTTTTTTTTTTAAAAAAATTTATGGAGTGCAGGGCCTGTAGATCCTATTAGATTCGGTAACTCTATATCCTAACTGTTACTTTATTAATTGATCGATCGAGAAGGTTCTACGAGTATGAAACTATACGTCAGAAACTGCAGACTCTATCTTTTTAATTTTTATATACTATATCTTTGCCAGACTGATTTTTTGGATATATATAAGTATAATAGCTAGGTCAGCTATAGACACATGAATATTTATATACGTTTTCAGTCTAATAATTTCAGAAGAATCTCAAGATACGCTTCAAGTCAGCCATGCATGGTGCAGCCACGAGCGACTTTGCGCAAGTGCAGATGAACTGACCATCACATGCCAACTATAAAAGCTTCCTTTCGTTTTTTTTTTTTGATCCGCAAGTTGTGCACCTCGGTCCACGTGCACTCTACACATCGATCCATCATCTATTTAGCATGAACGTGCACACGTCGGGTGGAAAGGGTGCGTGCGAATGGATGGTCGGTCGATAGCCAGAAGCGTTTGTGTTGAAAATGATTGATTGCTCACTCACGCGTCTTCATGCAGGACGCTTTATTTCCTTGTTACCCGCTCTTCTCCCTCTCGCGCGTGGTCGGCATGCGGCTCCTTTCTGACCGTAGTTGTTGATCGAGTCGATGCTTCTACCCATCCAGTTGACTGACCTTTCTCCTTGTCTGGCTTGCCCTCGCGTGTCCTGTCACTCTTCTTGCGGGTGGGGTGTGGATGGGTCTGTCTGTTGGAATGCCTGCCTCCCCAGCTTCTCAATTTCTCTTCGTGTTGATTGATGGAAGGTTCAAAACGAGACAGAGGGATGTCCCTCTGTCAGCGAATTCCATTTCGTTAGTCATTTATTGGCTCCCTCACTTACTCACTCATTGCCTCCGTCACCCTCTTTTAATTCTCTCCCTCGTGCACGCCCAATGCGTGCAAAAGACCTCCACGAATCCGTCAAATGAACCTTTTCCATCCCGTCTTCGCTCACGAGTCCACGACTGGGGTCACCCAGTTCGATCGAGGGGACAACAGGCAGGTAGGCAGGCAGGCAGGGGAGCGAAAGCTGGAAGGGAGTGATTGGCGGTGAAGTGAAATGATACGAGGAAAATGTTTTGTCCAAACGAATTTATGAAGCGGAGCAAGGAACGTACCAGCGGCAGCACCAACAACGCGTTGCGAAGAGAGGGGAAGGCAAGAAGAGGTCGTCCCGTTACTAATTCTTTTGCTCGATCATCTGAGGGTAGTGGGAGCAGGCAATCCAAATCAAAGTCTTGCTATGAGACGGGCTGAGTGATGAAGGAAGGAAGGAAGGATAAGAGCGACTGGTCGACTGAACTCTTCTTCCCGCACCCCCCCTGCATGAATGAAGTCTTCCTCCCCTCCTCCCCCGTTTCTTTAAAGGAAAAAAGCAGCGCAGCTCATCCATTCGAACAGGACAGGACGGGACGGGACGGGACAGTCTTCTGTCTGTCTGTCGGTGTGTTGGAGAGAGACAGAGACAGGGGAAAGGCAGAACTGCGGAATAACCCCTTCCCCCTTCTTCGCATACTGCCTTCATCATTCTCGTAGGAGCCGTCCGTCGTCAATCAGTCAGCCCGACCCCAACCGGCAACTACAGGTGGAGTACCAGACCGACTCTCTCTCTCTTATCAGGCAATTCTGGTGGTGTGTCTTGTCTCATGCACTGACAAAGAGCGAAGGAAGGAAAAAGACAGGAACAGGCAGACGAAGACAGAGAAAGACAAAGAAAGAAACGCTCCCTCGACAGGAGAATTAAAGAAGGGGCGAAAGAGAAGAAGGTGGAATTAGGATGACTCAAACACAAAAGACGCATTGCATGCATGCACGTAAATAAATGTTCAACAGCGAGCGACTTCTCGATTCCTTCTTTTGCGAGGTTGGCGG
>JAHBMJ010003968.1:0-14216 GCA_018398765.1 Chromera velia | reverse complement strand
GTTTTGCTTGGCATGAACACAACTCCCTCCCTTCCCTCCAACAGCAAGCACAGACAGCGTCACTCCTTCCTCCACCCCCTCACTCAATCAACATGGCTCTCGAGAGGAGGGGGGAACGAAGGCAAGAGGCTGAAAGGAAGCGATCGAGAAGAGAACAGAGGAAAAGAGAAAGTGCATGTGTCAGCCAGCGAAAAGACAGTCGCTCAAGCGACTGTCTCAGTCCTTCATATCTCTGCACGCATGGGGGCACACAGACACACACGAAGAGCGTCAGAAATGGGACAGAACAGTGTACCGTGGAGACCGACACGTAAGCGTACAAGCGACTTTCAATACGAAAGGGAAAAACTGAATGCCTCCCTGAGAGATTTGAGCCTTCACCAGATGGCCTGTCTCCGTGCGTCCGTTTGACTGCCCTTGTATTTTTTCTGTCTGTCAGTCTGGTTGGATCTGAGTCTTCCTCCTCTCAGCCCGCCCCTCTCATGTATCCATGCGTACATACAAACTCACGTTTAGCGGGGAGCCTTTGCCTTGGCCTTCGGAGAGACCTTCGCGGACTTGGGCTTTGCCTTGGGCTTCGTGACGGCCTTTGCCTTGGGTGAGGCGGGGCGCCCCGTAGGGCTCTTGGGCTTGGGTGTGGCCTTGCTCTTGGCCTTAGGCTTTGCCTTTGCCTTCGCTCTGCGGGAAGGAAAAAGAACAGAGAGGGGTGGCATCCATATGCAGAGGCCCTCCCTCGGATCTCGAGACTCTTCTCAGTAAGGGACAGACAGAGGTGGACAGTGACGCAAGGCAGTGGATATCTACACTCATCCTGCCTGCATGTACACTTATGGAGGTAAAGGAACAAAACAGAGAAAAAAAGAAAAAAAACAGAAGAAAAAAAGAAAGAAAGAAAGAATGAATGAAAGAGAGACCACAAACTCAGAAACTCACTTCGGTGCAGCCCCTCCGGGTTTTTGGGTGTTGTCCTCCGCGGCCTTCAGGAGAATCACGAAGTCCTGCAAGGCACAGGCATAGCACGCATCGTTGCGCTCAGGCATGTGGGCGGACACACAAAGAGACAAGAAGACAGAGAGAACACAGAAAGAAACCGAGGACAGAAGGGTGACTCAAAGAACGGGGAGTCAAAAGTCTTCAAGAGAAAAGATGCAGCAGGCTTCTTAAAAACCCGCACAGTCTCACAAGAAAACACCCAACCAGATAGAAAAAACGCTGCAGAGGCTTGTGGAGCGTATGTGTCTCCGGGTCTTCATGGCACAAAAAACAGCCTCCGTTCCCTCCAAAGAAACGAAAAGGAGAAGACAAGTTGCTCTCCATCGAAAAAACTCCACTTTTATCGATAGACCAAAGCATAGCTCCCTGTAGCATCTCGTGCCATGCAACGGTGCCTCGCAAGACCGCACCGGCACTGTCTTTGACTAGTGAACTGGACAACATCAGACTTCGTGTCACATGAGTGCGCATGCAGGTGCAAGGACACACGCACACACCAAAAGAAAGACCGGCGGACACACCTACCTCCATGAGAAGTCTGTCCTCTCCCACCATCACGTACGGCATGCCCGACTGATCGATGAATGCAGAAACCTCCTGCAAGAAAGAAATTTA
Source organism: Chromera velia (assembly GCA_018398765.1). Classification (NCBI taxonomy): domain Eukaryota; family Chromeraceae; genus Chromera; species Chromera velia. Next base: position 12,608 of record JAHBMJ010003968.1, on the reverse strand, counting down.
ACAGAAAGAACGGAACAGAGAAAGACTCAACGAGGACACAAACGCACACACACACACACACACACACACACACAGAAAGACTCAACGAGGACACACACGCACACACACACACACACACACACACACACAGAGAGAGAGAGAGAGAGAGAGAGAGAGAGAAAGAAAGAAAGAAAGAAAGAAAGAGAGAGAGAGAGAGAGAGAGAGAGAGAGAGAGAGAGAGACGCGCGCACGCAATGTGTGCGCGCAAAACGGAAAGCGGGAAACTGAGGAAAGAAGACAGAAAGGTAGAAGGAACGAAAAGAGATGCCCCCCTGCCCTTCCCGCTGCTGCCACGGAAGGACTAGAGAAGCTCAAAGGAACCATTCAAATCATTAACTCACCACTGCATTCATGTTGTACAGATTCTTGTCGATACGGGTCACGTCCAGTTTGATGGAAGGGTTTTGCTGCACTCAGCAGCCCAGACATGCAGAGCCAATAAGCAAAGACAGAGAGAGAATAAAGCGTGTCGGCAATAGAGTCCCCCCAAAGAACGGCATGAAACAAAAAATTCTTCCTTCAGGCTGCTGCTTCGGCGAAAAGAAAAGGAAAGCCTTTCATAACCCAGCTGCACACTCGAAAAAAGGACCACACCCGGGGAACAAAGACAGAGGCGGAAGGAGGAAAGGAGGAATCATCCCGCTGGAAGACAGAAAGAAAGAAAATACGCCCCCCCGCTGTCCCTCCGGACAGACAAAGATGAGAGAGGACGCGAGGAGGGATCAATCAATCTCCAGACAGACATGGTGGGTGTACGTTTCGAACGTCCTTTTCCTGATGCAGACCGACTGGCATACTTACAGACTGATGGAGAGAAAGGATTTCTCTATGATAACATGAGGATATTTGAATGGCCTTGTGAGCTCAATGCATCGGATTGCAAGACACCAGAAAATCCACCCCGAGGGCACTTTTGTGGCTCACACGGATGCCCCACTGACCGACTGACTGACTGATGGACTATTTGGCTGACTACCTCATCAACTAAGTGGGTGGATCCATCTAATCGACTGACTGACTTACTTACAGCAGTAGCAAGCAGAAAAGAAATACAGCCAGCAAACAAACAAAGCGACCGACCTTGCACCAGTTGTGGATCGCCACGTCCGTCGGGTCATCCGCACTTCCGTTCTTCACAAGGGACACGTCCTGCAGTCAGTCAGTATGTTAGTCAGTCAGTCACTCAGTCAGTCAGTCAGTTAGTTGTCAGTCAATCACACGATACTTCGCAATGCCGTCATTCTTGACTGTATCTTGAAGCGGTTGGCAACGACGCTGCATGTGCCTGGTGAGAACGACACAAAAGCTGAAGGGGGTGCTGGCAATCAGGGCGTTAAATTCTTCGGTGGCAAACGAGCACAAGAACGCACCCGTCTTGCCGACTCACTCCCCCCTCCCTCCACCATGCAAGAAACACACAGCAACCTCTGGACGTACAGAATCGACAAAGGGTACATACAGAAATGATTGCGAGTTTGCTTTCTCTCCTACATTCCACCCACCCACCGACCCACCCACCCACCCGGGCTTCAGGTCTTGTGGTCATGGGAGGGAACGCAAACCCGGGGTGAGGGTATCCTGGGTACATCATGGGGGGACGGCCGGGGGGGGGCATCCCTCTGAAAATGGTCTGCAACAAGTCACCCATAAAACCGACGTATCGATACCAGCAGGTGGATGTGGAAAGCTGAAGCTTACACGGAGACAAAGCAGAAAAGCTGAAAGGGAAAAAAGACTTTTGAAACAGGTGCGCGAAGAAAGAACCCCGAGGAAGCCCGCCTTCGCAAACATACACCCATTGAACGACGCTGTCAAATTGCAGATACCATCCGAAGGTCCCTCATGCCACGTACGCGTAAGCGTACTGGATCCTCTCAATCCCATGTACTCCCAAACTGATTGACAGACTGACTGACTGACTGACTGACTGACTGACTGACTTCATGATTCTGCAACCGTGCCTGCATCCCCTGGTTGTTTGCCCTCAAGAAGTTCATCTCGTTGTTGAGTGTCGACAGCTGCTGCTTACATGCTGCAGGAGGAGGACAAGGAAAGCAAACAAGAATGCCTTCAGACATACGGTCAGCAGACAGGCACTGGGAAATGAGTGTATCCTTAGAAAAAAGTTGGAAACTGACAATCAATCTCTCCCTTTTGGAGATGGTACTCCTGCAAGAGAGAAGCTGCGTGTTGAGGGGGGACGAAGGGAGCTCCTCCGGCAGGGATCATTCGCGGTACTCCGTAAGGGACCATCGGCTGCGCAATCGGTACGGGTGCGCCCGTGGGGGGAGCAGTCACGGTGGAGGTCACACTTGGGCGTGGAGGATAGTAGACTGGTCGAAGCGTTCCCACAGAGGGTTGGCCGGGGGGGAGCATGCGCACATACCCAGGGGGCAGCGAGGCATATTGGGCTGTGGGGGTGGCAGTTGGAAGGGGTTTTGCGTCGGAAGCGGTGGGGGTTGCGAGGGTTTGCGTGACTGGAATGGGGGATGCTCCGGGGGCCCGTGACTGGACAACTGCCACACCCTCTTCTGTCGCGGTGGGTGTCACCTGAGTGGCAGGCGCAGCACTAGGCGCACACCAGTACGTCCGTGTAGGTGGTCCGGCACTGGACACCATGGAAACGTTGGGACCCCAGCAATTCCACATGATGTTGTGTGGACACACGGGAAGGGGGCGGGATCAAAAACGGCCTCTGGCAAAAATTCAAGAAAGCTAGGTTTGCCTCGTCGGAAGAGAAATCAACTGGACCCTGAAAAGCTTGACCTTCTCTCTCGAATATGTTGCAGGAACAACCACGTTGTACGGATGATCTTTGCAAGCAGATTTCCTCTTTGACCAACGATACTTGACCTTGTGACCTTGTCAGACCTGAATATGCGAATTTCGGAGATCGGCTCGTCAGTTGAGGCCACGGATGGCCACGGTGGCCCCGTAAAGTCAGACTTCATGCTGTGAGCGCGCAGGAAAGAGTTCCGTTTTTTGCTTTCACGGGGCAGCGCACTCCATCGCCCCGCGTAGCTTCCTTTTTGCGTGCACACCGATACGCATGACCGTCTCGGTCAGGCACATCAGGCCCAGATCATGGGCTAGATGTGCCTTGGTTATACATACTGACTCGATCTGAGGCTGTACGATGTTGTGTTGCTGCGGTGCACCTTCTCATGTGTTCGTTTACTCCTACCTATACAGATGCTTCGGTCCTCCACTCTCATCAGAATCTGTGGGCAGATGCCAAAAATGTGTACATAGCCGATAGGTCGACTGCTTGATTTAAGAATTTGATGCAATAATGGACACCGCCGAGAGGACCAGCCAGTCCGATGCGGCATCCCCTCTCGTCCACCCCCTGCTACAGAATGGTCTTGCCAGAAACTCAGCCAATGAGATCTTGCAGAACGGTTCGAGGTTTCGAATGGTGGCACTGCGACAGGATGGTCCCGATTCAGGAGCAGAGGAGACGGCCAGCATGGCAGGAATGGTACTCGACGATGCTATCGCTATCTGCAAGAGGAGAAGCTCTAGCATCACCATCCCGCCAGTGATGACGGTGATCAGGCAGTCAACAATCTTCACCGACGATGTAAAAGAAAGAATAAACAGAGAACGACCGACAATTAGAGAATTCTTGGCGTCCTCCTACGGCCTCCTCTTTCAGTTGACGCTGGTCCTTATGGTCATTGCGGTGAGCAGATGGACCCAAATTGCTGCATTTGCCCGTCTATTTGCCACATTGCCGGGGATTTGCTGTCTCGTTTGGTTCCTCTCCGCACGATTGTCTTCCCTTATTTCTTTTGGATTTTCTTTTCTTTTCTTTTTTGCTCTTCCGGAATCCCTTCCTCTTTCGACTTTCCTGTCCAGAAAATGCCCTCGATCCTTCTGGCACCCTCAACCCTGCCTTCTTACGAGCCTCCTCCCACAAGGATACGGCGATATCTGTGTGATGCTCTTCGTCGTCGCGGCATGAGTATCCATCTATTTCATCGCCGTTTTGTTTACTCCGCCGCTCTCTCCCTGCTTCCGTTCAGGCATACGCACTCTCCCCCAATTTGGTTGGGTGGTCGATGCCCCAAATTGAAGACCTCGATCACCCCGGAAAGACCAAACAAGGCCAAAATTACTTCGCCCCGGCAGTCCTTGCTTTCTCAGCAGCTGTCAATTTCCTCATTTGTGCGATTCTTCTCGTGGCGACAGGAGGATGCAAAGAACTCCAACTCGCCCTCTCACCTTCCAAACACCTTGCGTGGATTGTGCCTGCCTTCGGATACGGTGTGTCGGATAGCTTTGAGGTCCTCTCAATGTCCGCAGGGGGGGTGGATGCGACAACATACATTCTCCTCTCACAGGGTAAACTTGTTCTGACGGCTTTGGTCCTTCTGGTTTTCTTCGGCAGAGAACAGTCACAGGTAAGGTTTTACTGTTTTTCTTTTTTTTTTTTTTCTTTCTTTCTTTCTTTCTTTCTTTCTTTCTTTCTTTCTTTCTTTCTTTCTTTCTTTCTTTCTTTCTTTCCTTCCTTCCTTTCTTTCCTTCTTTCTTTCTTTCTTTCTTTTTTTTTTTTTTCTTTCTTTCTTTCTTTCTTTCTTTCTTTCTTTCTCATTTTCTTTTTCTTCCTTCCTTTCTTTCTTTCTCTTTCTCTTTTTCTTTTTCTTCCTTCCTTTCTTTCTTTCTTTTTTTTTTTTCTTTATTTCTTTTTTAAGTTTTTTTTCTACCTTCCTTCCTTCCTTCCTTTCTTGCTTGCTTGCTTCGTTCGTGCTTTGTTGGTTCGTCCGTTCGTTCGTTTTCTTCTCTCTTCTTTCTTGCTGGATTTGTGTGACAGGGAGGGAATCATGTTCTCTTCTTCGTTCTCGTAAGTTGTGTCAGTCGTTTGGTAATCTGCCTGTTTGCTAGTTTCGGAGTCTTCCTGCAGGCCCTCCCACAGGTTTTGCCGTCTATCTGCGTTTTTTAAACGCTTGCCTGCCTTTGTGCGTGTTTGTTTGAGAAGGGAAGACAGTAGACCACTGGAAAATCAGTGTTGAAGTCTCACGTCCCCCCCTCTGCTTTCCTGATTCCGTAGCAGAGAGCCTGCTCATACTTATAGCATATCTCTGGCTTCATGTCCCTTCTTTGTGCCCCCCCCGCTCGTCCAAGTAGCTTGCGCATTTTTGATTCCGTCATGTGTGGCGTTGCTCTTGTTGCAGGTTGGCTGGTGCATGATTTTGGGGATTTCCTCCTCGATGATAGGGTACTCTCTTGACTCGGCTGCCGCTGCGGCTGGGGCGGGGGCGGCGGGAGAGGGGGGTTCTGAGGGAGCAGGGGGACATCCAGCGAGAGGGTTCAAGTGGGCAGGTATCCTCTGCATTGGCGTGAAAGTGATTCTGTCAGTCAGTCGGTCGCTTCCTTCCTTATGGGAGGGGGATCACTTGGGCAGATAGATGCATGAGCCTCGTAGTCCCCTCAAAGGAAGAACTTGGATGTTGGAGTGCAGTTAGTTGTATGATCTGGATGCATGCATGGACTCAGACAATAAATGGACGAGGACCTCGCTCGATCTGGATCCTCATGGGGAGGCCTCTATTCTGCTCATAAAAGGAGCCCTCTTTCGCTCTTGGACAGCCTGCATGGGGTTTTGAGATCTTGTGATTGTGTGAATGGATGCGCGGGTAGATCTTCTAAATGCACGTGTGCATGATGGGAAGACTCTCTATGGGCAGAACTGATCAGGAAATGAGGTCTCGAAAGAAACTTGGGAACGTTGAGCTTGTGCTCATGCGTGTGTGAGAGGGGTGGTGGATAGGAAGGATGAGATTTGACATTACAGTCTTTGGCGTTCCTTTTTGCTTTTGTATTCGCGCTTTAGTTCAATCACTTGCCCGATTTTTTCGTCGACAGACCGTGAGTTTTACCTTCTGAGCTTTTTCTTGACGGTGCATTTCTATTCTGTTTCTTATTTTCTTTGGTGTCCAGTTCTTTCTGCTCACTCACTGTTGCAGTTCAGTCACATGCGGCTGCATCGTGGACCAGAAGATGAAAACTCTGAAGGCTCCCTTTCTTCGGCAGATGGTGTTCATTCGGTCTTTCGGGTATGGTGCCGCAGCACTTCTCGTGCTCTGGGCTCAGGTCAGACTGAGGGGTGCTTCAGTGGTCGGGTAGAATGGGGAAGGGAGAGATGGGGGGGGCGGTAGGGGAGTGTGTGAAGAGTTCAAGCCGACTTTGGACGGTCCTCCTTATACCATTCTTTCTAAGTGCGTTTCTTTCTGTGCACCTGTACCCCTTCTTCAAGGCTTTTGGGCGCTTTTAGACCACCATGCGACACATGTCCACACACCAGGTACCCTTTCTCTTTTTGATCTCTCCTTTTCCTTCTGCCTGGACCACTGGAATCTTCCTTGCCCTTCTCTCCTCTACTCAAACACCTCTCTTCTCTTCTTTCCCGCGCAGTATTCTTTTTCTTGTGTCATCATTCACAAGAGAAGAAGAATGACAAACGCTTCTCCATGAGAGATGCTTTCTGCTGGTATTTCTTTCTTTGGACTCACTCCGTTTTGTTGATCCCTTCCGTCCCTCCTTCTGTCCATGCCTCTTTCCCTCTTCCTCTTCCTCCGGTCTCTCCTTTTGTGTACGAACGCACGAATGAGCCCGACTGGAATCGAACGAATCAGGTTGGGTTAGTGCTGAGTGACGCTGAGCGTGCTTCTCTTGACTGGAGCTTTGGCGGGTTGGCGGTGGTCTTTGAGGGTCCCGATGGCCCCTGGACGTGGAAAACCGTTGTTCTTGGGTCGGTCGGTGGGTGCATGGGGGGGCGGTGATGAAGCAATCGATCCATCCTTCCTGCCTGCAGGCCCTAAATGGCCGTTTGGCTACATGCATGTCACTTTTCTGACAATCTCGTCTTTTTCTCTCTGTCAGATCCCCAAGTGTGTCTTTTTGCTTGGTGAGACAGACAGTGTCTGTCCATATGAGAGGGCACAAGTGTGATGAATGTTCAGTTTCCCCTAGCTGTTGGACGTAACTCCACAGAGTTTCTTTCATCCTTGGTTGCGCTCCTTCCCCTTTCGCTTTCGACCCACGTCTACGCCATACCCCCCAGGGCATTTCAAATCGCAATTCAGAAAAGCGTATTAGACAGGACCCATTTCGAAGAGCATGCTCCGAGGCGCCTAGCTCTCTATTCTTCCTCTATTTTTTGTGTCTTCTCTTCTGCAGAGTTTGGTACTGTATGAAGGACCTCGCTGTTTTCTTCTTGCTGAAGAGGCTGGACGTGATTGTCAAAAACATCGCGGACGCGCTCTCACTCTTTGCTGCGTACTTCCTTGCTGTGGCCGTGTTCAAGAGTAGACAGGCATCCGCCATATGCCTCATCTGGGTAGCGGTAGTCGCACTCCAGGTTTGTTTGTTTGAAAGGAATGCGTGAGCTCTGTCTTTTTGTTTCCCCCTCTCCGCTGTTTGGTGTCTTTCTTGCTTTGCTTCTTCCACCTCGATGTTCTTCCCAAGTTTTGTATTTGCATGTCCTTGTGTGAGGGGACCCGCCCCTTGCACGTGGGGTGATCATTTGGTGTCTTCTTCTGTACATCTTCCCTCCACTCTTTGACGTCTTGAATCAATCCTGGTGCATGAAATGATCTTCTCTGTCTGCTTGTCTCTCTGAATGCCTCTTCATCTGCCTGTCTCTCCCTCTCTGCTCGTGCGTTCGTGCGTCTCTCTCTCTCTCTCTCTCTCTCTCTCTCTCTGTCTGTGTGTGTGTGTGTGTGTGTGTGTGTGTATGTGCGTGCGTGCGTGCGTGCTCGTATCGAAGCTCAGTCAGTGGGTTTCCATTGTCTTTTTCACCTCTCGTTCACTGCCCTTCTCCTTCTTGACTATCTGTGCAGGTCTTGGCTTTCTCGCTGGACAAACTCAACCATCCTCTTCCAGGACCCGCATCTCTTCCACCAAGTGTAGTATCCAGGTCCGCAAAGGAAGCTGGCACTCCGAAAGCTGGTCTTGCTGGTCCTTCTTCTTTTCGCAGTGGAAGCGGAAAAAAACAGGGGGGGGCTGTCAGCGGGTTGGGTTCGATCCAAGAGCAGAGAGACGGAGAGGCATTGCCTCAGACTTCTGATGCAGAGGCAGGTACATTGATACTTGGTCCATCAAAACGTTAATGCAAGTGAAGAAGACAGCTGATGTGGACTTCACAGTTTATGATGTTTGTTTTTTGCCAACGTTGATACAAGTTAAGAAGATACTTGACGAAGAAGTTGACGTAGACTTGAAAGTTGAAAACTGTACGTTGAAATTTAAAAGTTTATAAGAAAGAATGTTTTACTAGTATAGTCAATATACTTTACAAACAAGGATGCCAGTGCTTGCTAGGATGTTTGAACGTTGAAACAATGAAACCAATAAAAACCGCTTTTTAGCCAAGTTAATTTTAATAATATGAAAGATGAATTCAGCTAGGCAGCTCAGCCTAGGCTAGGTGAATTTATGCCATTGTAATTTTATGGATAACTGTGCAAAGAGTGCGCCTCATTCATAGCTTAAGACGACTTGAATTTGATTGAATTCTAGATTGAATTTATGGAAACGGATGCATGACACGTTTGCTTTAAGTTTGAAATTTATTTACACTGAAGTTCACAATGGTTATTTTTTTATTACTTAATATTTTTTATACGGCTTCCTAACATTGATTCGATCCAGTCATATTATAATTTGTAAAACTAGGACTCTGACACAGTCTAGGAGCAGTGGAGCACGCTAAACGATTGCTTAGACGATTGTTTACATAAAAATACCTGAAACTACATTTAGTATAAAACGTACTAAATAGTACATAGTTCTTCACTATAGGTTCTTCGATCCTTTAGAACTCTTTATGCTAGTCTTTATAATAAGTCTGTGAATCTGAAGGACAACCAATGTCCGTGGCATTTAGTCAGTTTGAATCCATCTGAATGAAGCCTAAAATGAAGCGGCACGCTGAATGCGCACCCGAATCTAGATCCGAATGCACGTATGTGATAAAGAATCATCGAATTTGCATGTAAGTGGGCCGGGCGCGCTGCGCGGCTTACCAAATAAAACACTTCGTGGTGCCCTGTGGCCGAGCCCGTCACCATCCATGCAGATAAAACAACTGACACCCTGTATATCAACTTCTCGGGCCGGAGTCTCCCCTTTTCGAATCTTGATTTCATTTTGATGTTCAAAAAAGGAAATAGAATGTACGTTTCGTATTTAGTTACATATAATTTTAGTATAAAAGCTAGTACAAAAGCTAGTATGAAAGCATATTATTTTTATATCACCGACGCATGTATGCGCTTTTCTTGGACGCCGCACGTCGAGCGCTCTGCATTGGGGCAGGAGGCCAATCCTCCAGACATTAATCCTATCCTATCCTATCCTATCATATCTCAAGAATTCAGAAAATATAATTGTTGATATATTAAAACCACCCCTATATAGACAATAAACTATAGACAATAGCTATATATTATATAATATATTGTTATTTGTTGTTGTATTTGATGACATACAGTTACTGCATCCATTGATTTTATGCGTCTTCACATTGCACATCCAAAGTCCATCGCTCTTTCCCCCTCGAGCAGCCAATCGATCATTTCGATTCCTTTTTTGATGTCTATAGTTTCATTTCGGAATCCCCCAAATTCCTTTTGTGCAAAGTCTACGGCGTACTCTTTAAAGAGAGTTGCCATTTCAATGTCATGCGTCTCCCTCATTCCTATGGAACAGGTCGAATTGGACGAGCAAAAGGGGAGTCCGAGTCGCGGAGACCCCTGACCAAAAGGGACAACACTGCTGAGAGCGGCGAGCCCCAACCCCACCACACCCAGTGCTCCAGCCCCTCTCTTCGCACTTCGCCACTGAACCCCTAGGACCTGTGCCAGCTCGGCCCTTTGCTCTGCAGTGAAGTTCTAGTCCTTCTTCTGGTTGTTTTGACAGATATTTGTCGCAGTAACCTTTTTCCCGTATCACAGCTCGTACCCTGCCTTGGCCGCTCTGTCTGCGAGATCCACCGCCTTTCTCCAGAAAAGCTTCTGGCTCGCTCTTCGGTCTGACAGTTTGTTCTCTACCCCATCTGCCTCCGCGTCTCCCTGCAATCAGACAGACACACGGACAGACAGACTTTTAAAGGTTTAAAATTCTTTTCACTGAAGAAAACCGACAGCCAGCCAGCCAGCCAGCCAGCTCGGCAGCCAGACAGATCGAGACAGAGACACAGACAGAGACACGGATACAGACACAGACACAAACACAGATAATGCAAACAGGCTCTTCCTCCTGGTATTGTTGAAGCCCCCCTTTCGGATCTAAGGGATCAATGATACAACAGACCCACCATAGGTAACAACAACCACCAACACCCACCATTGCGTCTCATGAGAACTTCAAGCACGTATAGAGAGACAGGGGAAAAGATAGCGTAGAAGAGACTCACTCTGGAGCGACCTGACGGACCTGTTGGATTTCCTCTTGGACACTGAAGGAGGGAGCCGAAGGATCTACCCCCTGCTCATGCGCGCTCTCACTTATGTGGTCCATGCTCAGGCTGGAGTCCACGAATTGGGACGGTTCTCCCATCCCAGACTCCATGGAAGGGGGGGGCGCGGAACTGAAGGAGGGAGCCGAAGGATCTACCCCCTGCTCATGCGCGCTCTCAGTCATGTGGTCCATGCTCAGGCTGGAGTCCACGAATTGGGACGATTCTCCCATCCCAGACTCCATGGAAGGGGGGGGCGCGGAACTGAAGGAGGGAGCCGAAGGATCTACCCCCTGCTCATGCGCGCTCTCAGTCATGTGGTCAATGCTCAGGCTGGAGTCCGACGGTTCTCCCATCCCAGACTCCATGGAAGGCGGGGGCGCGGAACTGAAGGCTAGACTGAAGGAGGGAGCCGAAGGATCTACCCCCTGCAGTCAATGGTGCCATTCATTGAGTGTCATCGACTTGATCCGTTTGGCTTTCAAAGAGTCCATCGTTGAAAGAAGAGCAGCCGCGGATCCCTCCCGAGTGACTGTGCACAGGACTTTTGTTGTACGCTGTACGCAGGTGCAATCCATGAAGCACCGCTACAATCGCAGCAGGCGGGGGGGAGAGGGGTGAGGAGGGAAGGAGAGGAGGGAAGGAGAGGACAGGTTCGACAACGGCGCATAGAATGCAGCAGCCAAAAAAAACTCAGAAGCAAAAGAACAGACACACGCATCTCGACAGACCTACGCGTCCGGTAAGGGCTATGAGTCTTGAACGTTCGGGGTATTGATTCTTTCCATGAATGGTTGTTGCTTCACAGCTCGACACGACACGTACATCATCAAATGTACATACCGATCTAGTAAACAAGAGCCGCAGACCGCAAAGAAAGTGGAGGAGAGAGGAAAAGAGCTGGGTAGAAGCGGACCAACCCCGTAGCATGTCTCCCTCTCCCAGTTTTGTGTGGGTATGGGGGGGAAGGAGTCATCGCACATCCCCAGCATGGAGGAGTCGAAGTCCATTTCTGGGGAGACCTACAGAGGAGAGACACCTCAATGCTTTTCGACTCACTGGACTGATTTGGAGTGATCTGCGATATGCTGGGATCAAGGCATGCATGGGCGGAAATCGAACCGGTGTACGTTTCGAGGGATCCTCTTACATTCCTCTACGATCCTCTGCAGATCGAGAGCTCCTGCAGCTATATATCTCAGTCATGCTCAGTCTGAGTAATTTAACATTGACTGTTGCAAGAGTGTTGCATCACCCCTGCTGTCCCCCCCCCTGAAGTGAATGAGCGCGTACCTCGATCCGGCCGCGGCCGCACAAATGTCAGATCAGATGCATGGACCCCGCACATGTACGGACCTCCGGGGTGATGCAATGTGATGCATGCATGCATCCAACTCAAGCATCCAACTCAAGCATACTCAAGCATCCAACTCAAGCATCCAACTCAAGCAAATCGCATTTCATTGCACGACAACTTCCAGCTCTTGGACAATGGAGGCTGCAGCTCTTGGACAACGGAGGCTTCTCAGGTCAGTTGAACTCCTTCCCTTAATTGTGTCATTTGGACTTCCCTTGTGGTCTGTGTGTGTCTGTCTGTTCTTTCGGCATCTCCCTAGCTCTGCTTGATTCTGCTTCTTTCTCGCAGTGAGATTCCAGGCTGCCTCCAACCTTGTCGACTCTGCCTCGCTTCGCCTCTCGGCCATTGAAGAGCTCGAGAGGGCCTTCAGAGAATATGGCATTGCAGACATGCCTGTCAGAGAGAGAGTCAGAGCCAGACGAGAGATCGTCTCTATGATCACTGGACATGTAGTTCAGATTTTCAATACTCTGAAAAAGAGAGAGGACTTTCCCCGAGAGAGAAGAGAGGTGGCAAGGGAAATTATCGCTGAGGCGAGGAACATTCTGCTTGTACGTCAATTTCAAGCCCTTCTGGCAGTAACTTGTTTCAGTCAACCTGGCAGTGTGCATGATCGTGCCCCCCCATCTCTCTGCATGTGTGGTTGTGTGTGTGTGTGTGTGTGTGTGTGTGTGTGTGTGTGTGTGTGTGCAGTCGGTTGGAGCCCCCGTGATGCCACCCCCTCCCCCCCCAACGGTGGTGCCACCCCCT
>JAHBMJ010003962.1:61786-83777 GCA_018398765.1 Chromera velia | reverse complement strand
CCCCCCCCCAAAAGTTCTCGTGCGGATCTTGCAGGGTGATGAAATTTTAATTGCTGCCATGCGTGCCCACGTCCTTTCTTGCGTGCAGACAGTTGTGCAGAGGACACGCAAGACCGAGAGCCGATCCGAATCCTACGGGATCCTGAAGGCAACGACCAACATGCCATACGTGCCGAGCGGATGGACCAGCGATATGGTCGCTGCAAACGCCGTCGACGGAGTAGTAGACCCAACAAATCACGACTTCCCGAGAGGACAATCCAGCTGCACGAACTGGCGCAATTACGTTCAGCTGGACATGGGCGCCTCCGTGCCGATGAACGGAATTCGCATCTGGACCCCTTGGGGCGACTTCCGTGTGTACTGCCACTTGAAGGTCCAGGTGTCAGACGACCCGTCCTTTCCTTCGTCGAATCATCACGAGGTCTACAATCACGTGGAGAAACAGAAGGGACACCCCTTCGCGCAAGGTATGTTCCTTCAATTCACAGGCACCGTCACAGGACGGTACGTGCGCGTCTATCAGGGATTGAACAACGTAGATGATTGGTCGCATCTGATGGAGGTCAAGGTCTACAAGCCGTATCAGGGGAGGGAGTACGATCTGGAGCCTCTCACAGTCCTGAAGGCAACCACAAATCTTCCTAAGGGAGACCCTGCAAAGGTCATCGACGGCTGGGTGTTGCATCTTGACGACAAAGATGACAGGATAACCAAATGGGACGAGGCCCCGCACGGCCCTGCGGACTGCCATTCCTACACGAACTTCATCGAGCTGGACTTGGGGGGAGTCGTGGAGATCAGCGCTGTCCGTCTGTGGATGTACTGGCTGGACAGAAAGTCCTTCTGTCGAAAGAAAGTGGTCGTCTCTGAATCCGCAGACTTTTCCCATGCAGAAGACGTGTATGTATCGCCTGGCTTTGGAGAGCCGGAGAGGGCCGAGGGTCACTTTCTTTACTTCACCAAGACTGTGTGGGCACGGTATGTGCGCGTGTATGCCGGGGCCAGCACCATTGAAGATTCGACACAGTTCCTGGAGGCGCAAGTCTATTCCCCTTTCGTCGCCACACACCGCCAGTTGCAGCCTGTGTCGGTCACCGGAAGCGTTCAGTTTGACTCTGGAAGGGATGTCAACAAGGTGATTGACGGAAGGATTGATTCGCATGTAGAGACTGATGCGCATAATTGCACTGATCAAAAATACGTCCAGCTCGACATGGGCGAGGTTTTTGAATTAAGTGCCGTACGTCTGTGGATGTACTGGAATGACGGGCGGTCGTATTGCGGGAAGAAGGTTCTGGTGTCCGACTCAGAGAGCTTCTCCGACGCTGTGGAAGTGTTCGCACAGCCAGGATACAGCCCGGCGGAAACGTCCGACGGCCAGATTCTCCAGTTCTCCAAGACCGTCTGGGGTCGGTACGTGCGAGTTTTTGCGGCACGAAATACGCGGGATGCGAGGATGCATATTGCGGAAGTGAAGGTGTACGCGCCTTTCCGTGCCAGCGAGCTGAAGCCTGTGAAAGCCACCACCAATATGGGCTCGGGGGATCCGATGAAGGCCATCGACGGCTTCCCGATTGCCGAGCTGTCTAGAGAGACACCTCACACACCAGGAGGCCAGAACCAGTCTCCTGATTGCAGCAATCCAGAGTGGTTCATCCAGCTCGATATGGGCAATCCCGTCCAGATGAATGCAGTGCGTTTGTGGTCTTACTGGTTGGACGGACGGTCGTACTGCGGCAAGAAGGTCCTGGTGTCCGATTCCGAGAGATTTTCCGATTCGGTCGAAGTGTTCGCGCAACAAGGGTACGGGCCGGGGCCCGAGTCAGCGGAGGGGCAGCTGTTGTCGTTTTCCAAGACCCTCTGGGGTCGGTACTTGCGGGTTTACATCTCGAGAAGCACGGCGGATACGGGGTCTAACGTGATTGAGGTGAAGGTCTTCGGACCTCCTGGCAGTGACCCTGTGAGAGTTCCTTCTGACCTTGTCAACTTTCCCTCCGTCTGTCCCTTGGGGTTCTTTCTGCAGTCACACGAGATTCACTTCGAGGAGTCTCTAGAGGTCTCGGCGGCGGGGGAGAAATTGAAAGCTCTCCAAGTCGTGAATCGTTGCTGTGGCAGTCCAGTCTCTTTCGGGGCTGTGGAGAGGACAGAAGTGGAGTCCCCATGCCGCCCTCTTGATGGGACCAACGTCGGCCCTCTCAGAGGCCTAGAGGCGAAGTGTCCTGCCGTCATGTCGGGCTTTGAGGGAGACCCTGACGTTCCCGCAGCCCTAACCGGAGTCGAGATGGAGTCCTGTGGGGAGGATTCAGGCACTTTCCGAATGCGGTCGACGTGCCAGGGCGTGCGTTTGATCGAAAAGAGCACCTTGACTGTGGTTGAGGGGGAGAAGAACCAGTGCGCCAAAGTTGGAGATTCGACTGAAGAGCTGTTCAAATCGTTGTTTCCCTCCGGATCGACAGGC
The DNA here is from genome assembly GCA_018398765.1 of Chromera velia. Classification (NCBI taxonomy): domain Eukaryota; family Chromeraceae; genus Chromera; species Chromera velia. Next base: position 81,316 of record JAHBMJ010003962.1, on the reverse strand, counting down.
TGGAATTGTCCTCTAGGTCGGTACCTTTCATTTGCCTCTCTCACCTCAAAGGGCTGCCAGTCTCAGGGAGAGGTGAGGCTGTCCTCAGGGTGCACGCAGGGCCTTGAGGCCCCTGAGCAAAGCGACAAGCAGAGCGTTGAGTGCTCTGACCATGTCAGTACGTCGTCAGAGGCTGCGTGCCCAGTTGACTTCATTCTTGCCGGTCTGAGCTTTGACGGTCCTGATCACGCCAAGTTCAAGTGCTGTCGTCCAAAGCAAGGCCCCCGGGCGTTTCCGGTCCGCACTCACAGCAACGAGTGCGTCTCAGTCGGCATGCTGGCGCGGCAGCTGCAGGGGAGAGACGGGCAGGGGGCCTCTCTCGCGTGCGCAGGGGCAAGTTGGGCGTTCCAGAAGGTGCAGATCCTGAAGTGCCCGGAAGAGACCAATAAGTTCCGACTTTCCTTCACTTGTGCAGATGTTGACTTCAGTCAGTCAGTCAGTCAGTCAGCAGGGTTGTGGTCTGCCGATGTGTTCAGTCTAATAACTCTGCCCCCCCGCCCTTCTCTTTTCGCCAGCTTGCTGCAGTTTTCTCTTCTCTGCCTTCGGACTCTCCTGTGTTTTTACCACCGCTGCTCCTTCTTTTTGGCTGTCATGCTCGTGCGTTGCCTTACGGACTTACTTGCCGACTGACTGAAAGTTTTGGAAGGCGAATGCTGTATCGAACTTTTTTCCCGGCCCGATTTTGGTAATTTGATAGCTGGGTGTACAATTGAGTCGGTGAATGAGTGAGTGAGCGAGACGTTGTGTGGAGTGCAGATGAAGCGTTGGAATATCTGAAGGGGTCCAGGCCGTACGACGACCCGACGAACATGGGACAGACCGCAGCCTACAAGATCAAGGGACCCTGCGGCTACCCCCAGCCGGGCCTCAGCACCCGCATCCCCGCCGCCTTCACTGCCCAGACCGACCGCCCAGTCTCTCTCCTCCAGACCACTGCCCTCACACCCACCTCAGCTAAGGCTTCCCGACAGCTCCAGCCTGACCGCCCTTCCGCCTCGCTGCTTCAGCAGAATTCGAGGCTCGCGTCTCCACTTCGGGCGGCTGCGGTGCAGTCGGGCAAACGGGAGGAGCATGACGATGTCTCATCGTCTGATGAGTGGGGAGCCTTCAAATGGTTGGGTTACAGAACCGTTGATCAGCATACCACGAAGTGTTCCCGTCTCGACCTGAGCCCAGGGGATTTTGTTTCTTCTCAGTCGTTCGCGTGTCATGTGGACGAGGGGTGGATCTCTGATTTCGCCTTTTCGTCTACCGAATCGTGCGGCGCAGGATCGGGGCAGGGAGAGTATAAGTGTGAGACGAACTGGGAGCGCGGAACCTGTGCCACCTTCTCTGTGGAACAAAGGGATGAGAACACGGGAGGGGGAAGCGGTGAAAAGATGACACCGAAGCCCATAGGTCGATGGAACCTCCACGAATGGAACAACACGAACATCCAGTGCCCCACAGGCACCGCTCTCGCAGGCGTGCACTGGCAACCGACAGCAAACGTTCTGGAACTCGCTCAGAGAGAGGCGGAATCCCATACGGAAGACGCAAAGAAGGAGAAGAGCAACGAGAAGCGGTGGTTCTACTATCCGGACGATTCCTCTACGGATGCAGAGTACGGGAACCAGCCGTACCTCCATGTCTCGTTCGTGTGCTGCCGAAATCATGGCATCTTCACAGGGGAGGACGCGAAGTACAACCCTTTGCCTGTGAAGAGAAAGTCAAGCGCCGTCGAGATGAAAGACCGGGGTGAGTGGTTCTCTCTTTCTACCTCTCTTTCGCTGTCTGTCTGCGGATGTAGACTCTGGAGGCTCCTGCAAAGAAGCGTTCTCTTTTTGCACGGCTCCCTTCCTTCCCTGTTCAACTTTGTTGTCTTCTTGTCACGTGCCGACTCTTGCTCTCAGTCTCTCTACCTCTCTTTCGCTGTCTGTCTGCGGATGTAGACTCTGGAGGCTCCTGTAAAGAAGCGTTCTCTTTTTGCACGGCTCCCTTCCTTCCCTGTTCAACTTTGTTGTCTTCTTGTCACGTGCCGACTCTTGCTCTCAGTCTCTCTCTCTCTCTCTCTCTCTCTCTCTCTCTCATTCTCTCTCTCTCTCTCTTATTCCCTCCCTGCCGTCCTCGACGTGACCAGCACTCCGCCTGCGCGTCTGTGATTTTTGTGTGGAAAAGTCCGTCTCATACTTTTTGCTACCCCTCAAACAAGCACCTCCGCTCCGTCTGTTCAGGAAAGAGTGCTTTCGATCTGGCTAACGTCCGCGCCTCGTGTGTGGGTCCTGATATTCAACATTCAGTGATGACAGGGTCAGCCTGACTACTTCCCGTCATTTCCTTCCGGTTGCCCTTCCAGCTTTCTTTCTTTCTTCTTTGCCTGTCTGCCTGCCTGTCTGCGTCTTCCTGTTCGTTGATTTGTTTCCGTTGCCTCGATGCTTCTTGTATTCTGTAGTGAGCAGCCAGCCGATGTCAAAGCGGAGGGAAGCAAAGTCTCTTTCGCGCACAGAAACGTTCACAAACTATCTTTGTTCAAGTCGATTCCCTCTCTTCGCGCAACTCTGTGCGCCCTTTCCGCGTCCCTCTTTCTGTGCCTCTTTCTTGATTGGTAGGATGAGTGCCTGCCTGTCGTCGGGTTGGAGGGTGCATGGGTGTAGTGGCACATTATTGCATGCACCGATCGAGCGAGCGATGGATGCAATGGGTAGCTCAGGCGCAGCTTTGATCGGCTTGCCCTCCACTTCTTCCTCCCGTCCTCTTTTGGTTCCCTCCGTTGTTCCTTCCTTCCTTCCTTCCTTCCTTCCTTCCCGCGTTACCCCCGCAGCATGCGGTTCCTTGTCGAGAACGACCACGCGGCGTTCGAGGCGACGTGCCAGGAGATCAACAGGGGACTCGACGGGGGGTTCTCTGAGTGGAGCGACTGGGGGCCCTGTACGTCGACCTGCCAGTCCTTTAGATTTCGTTCCTGCACCAACCCCCCCCCGCAGAGAGGAGGGTTGAACTGCGACGAGGACGCAAAGACTGTGGAGGTGAAGGTGTGCGAGGGGGAGTGCGAGGTGGGCTTTCTGGAGGCGCCGCCTGTGAAAGTCGGCGAGGTCCTCGCGTCTGCCGGGGCCGTGTGTAGTGCCGAGTCGGGGTTTTTGCTTTCCGGGGCCGTGCAGGAGTCGTGCGGGCAGTCGCGGGACGGCGAGGCGATGCTGCGGACTGTTCACGAGTGCAGACTGCCCCTTGACCTCCACGGGTTCCCCCCGGCCAAGGAAATGCCGAGCGTGAACTGCACAGAACACAGGACAAGCTGGTCGGTCGTTGCATGGGGGGGACTTCATGCATGGTTTTTGTTTTTGTTCTCATTTTATCCCACACAGCTGTATGAGAGGAATCAATTTTGTGCGAGGAGTGTTTCAGCTTTCCTCTCCGACTCCGTCAGACAGAGCCTTTCTCCACTGCAGCGGGGCGTTTTGAGTCGCGAGTTCCCTGTTCCGACTTCAGCACATACATTTGACGTGTTTGGCCCGGGAGGTGCCCTCAAGATTCGTTGTTCGGAAGCGCTGCTTCGGGACTCCTCTCTCTTTCTCCTGCTGCCCCGTCCCATCCCTCTCTGTTTCTGTTTCTCTCTCTCTCTCTCTCTCTGTGTGTGTGTGTGTGTGTATGTATGTACAACTCTGGTTGTCTGAGCATGCAGGTATGAAAGCATGGAGGGTCCCGAGGGTTCGGCTGAGTGCAGCGGCACAGAGGTCCTCTCGAATCTCCGATGGGTCGCGGAGCCTCCAGAAACCCTGTGGCATCCGCAGATGGTCAGCCTGCAGGGCATGTAGTCAAGTCAAGTGGGTTACTGCATGGTGGTCTGTTTGTATGTCTGGCTGGCTGTCCGATCGTCTGCTGTCTTCTGAAGCGAACGGAGAGGATGCGGATAGGCCTCCTGGCGAAGGATTAGTCTAGGTATCGGATGCATGCCTCACGTGATGCATGGTCGAGTGCTTGCTCCCGCATTCGCAGCCCTTTGCATGCCACCTGCATGAATCTGTTCAGAGGACCTACTGACAAGTTTTTGCTTCTCGCTAGGTTACTTGTGATCCTCGGATTGGATTGGAGCCTCGAATGAATCATTTAATTTTGTCCTCATTGCTCAGCTTCCCGCGTTGTGCCTCTGTTTTTGCTTCGTCTGATCCCTGACGCACGCAGTCCCTGATTGAATCCAAGTCGGAGCCGGAAGACAAGACGCAGTTCACGGAGTACACCGCTCAGAAGGCCTGGGTCCAGGACCTGGAGAATTACCCTGACGGTGCTATTGACGGATACACAGGCCACGGAGGGTATTACTATCCTCACGGTCGTGGACGGGATTGCTCTAGTGGACCTCACGGTCGTGTGGTGTTGGATCTCGGTGCTGTTGTTCCTCTGAATGCCATTCGTATCTGGCAGCTGTGGTGGTATCACAAAAACACGGAAATACGATGGTGTGGCAACCGGGTCGATGTCTCTACCTTCGACAACTTCCCTTCCGACGGCTCCCATTTTTATGTGGTTCCCTGGAGCTCAACGTACCTCGAGCCTGAGACAGAAAAGGGTAATTTTTATCCTTTGTTGAAGACTGTGTGGGGGAGGTATATTCGCGTTTGGGTGTCGAGGAGCAACGTGAATAATGAGGTGTACCTAAACGAGTTCAAGGCCTACGGTCCGGTGTTCCTGCGTGCACAGGAGTTGAGTGTGGCGCATGCAACAGACAACTTTCCGGAGGGCAACCCGGAAGGATTGATCAATACGATGCCGAGCACCATAACTTGGGGCAAGATGGTGGCCGGGCCTGCAGACTGCAACGAGTATTCCAAGTACGTTCAGCTGGACATGGGCGGAGCTTTCGACATGAGTGGAGTGCGGGTGTGGTCGTATTGGAGGGACGGGAGGCGATTCTGTCGGAAGAAGGTGGAAGCATCGGACTCCGCCGACTTCTCAGAGAAGGAAATTCTTTTCGAGCAGCCTGGCGAAGGGCCGCCAGAGACGGACGAGGGTCAATTTCTGCAGTTCTCCAAGACCGTCCGACATCGATATCTTCGGGTTTTTGTCGGGGCCTCGACAGCCCAGAGTGACAACAGGGCGTACCTCAACGGGATCAAAGTGTACGGCCAGATGTCTGTGCCCACTCATCAGCTGAAGGTGGTGACTGCAACGACGAACATGGAGTACGGAGACCCTTTGACTGTGATCGACGGAATCACAGAGCCCACCGATTGGAACAACGCGTACAAAAACCACCCGCACCAGCCAGGCATCGACTGTACTCCCAAGTACTTCGTGCAACTCGACATGGGAGCTGAGGTGGAGCTCAGTGCCGTTCGCACATGGTACGCCCCTGTCCCCGGAGCCCGCTTCTGTGGGGTGAGGGTGGAGGTGTCGCTCTCCGAGAGCTTCTCCGACAGTACCACAGCGTTCTCGAAGAGAGCTTCTCGATCTTTTGACATATACAACAATCGTGTGGACGATAATTATGCCTATCTGCCCAATGAATTCACGGAGGGAGAGTTTCCCGGACACTTCCTCCAGTTCGAGAAGACCGTCAGGGGACGCTTTGTGCGCATCTACGTGGGTAGAAACACGCTGTCGAACTTCGCGCATTTGGTCGAGGCGAAAGTATACGGGCCCTTCGCGATGCCTCAGAGAGAGATCCAACCGCTCGCAGCCTCCACCAACTGCCCGGTAGGGGACGCCATGAAGATGGTAGGCAACCACCTGAACACAGAGGAAGCGGCGTTCAAGGACCTGCCAAACTCCAAGGGCACGTCGTGCGGGAAGTACGAGAGGTACGTTCAGCTTGATATGGGATCTAGTGTCCAGATGAGCGCAGTGCGTTTGTGGATGTACTGGCACGACGTCCGGTCTTACTGCGGCAAGAAGGTGACGGTGTCCGACTCCAGCGACTTCAAGCACCAACAGGAGGCCTTCGTGATGCCGGGGTACGGGCCTGACGAGTCGATTGACGGGACGCTCCTTCAGTTCCCCTCTGCTGTGTGGGGGCGGTACGTGCGGATTTACGTGTCGAGGAACACGAAGAACGATGGGGTCCACTTCATCCATGCGAAGGTCTACGGAACGCCGAAAATAGACCGGCAGAAAGAAGAGGTCGGAGGGGAAGGGGGGAGGGAACTTGGGGTGCATGTGTATGTCCTTTCTTTAAGACGCAGTATTGTTTGTTTCACTTGCTGCAAGGTATTCATTCCGGCGACAGCTATCAAGCTGCGGATGATCAAGCGAGCTCCCCGAAGAAGAGGTCGGCGGAGAAAAAAACTCGTCTCGAAAAGTCGAGGACGCTCCCTCGCACGAAAAAAAGAATCGACAGTCATTTGGATGATTCTCACGCACACTTAGAAAGAAAACTCAGTTGCAAGCAATTGATGTGTCCTCTCTTCTCTTGCGTTTTCTGCTTCTCTCTCTGTATGTGACTTCCCTGGGCGAGCAGTTTCTTTCTGCATGGGATCCTTCCACCCAGCCCTCCTTTCTCTTCTTGGCATTTCCGCAGAGTTTCTTTCTGTCGTGCGACTGTTTCCCCACCTGTCTGTAACTGTTTCTTCCTGTATCTCTCTTCTTTTATGTCTGTTGATGTATGTGCACGTCCCCGTGCTTGCCTGCCTGCCTGCCTCCAGTGGTTGAGCAGGGTTTGTGAAGGCGTGACCATCGACATCCGCTGTCCCGTCGACCGAATGATCAAATTTGTCGACGCCACTCTCTTCGGCCCGCTCGACATGGACGCTCCCCCGTCCTCCTGCCCCGCCACAAAAGAGAGTCAGTCAGTCGGTCTACCTGCCTGCCTACCTACGTGAATAGAGTCCGGCCAGTGCGGTGACAGCTCCCCACGCTACTGTGCTCGTCTTGAATTCGTGTCTGTGTCCATGCAGAGCCGCCGGGTGAGAAGGGAGGAGTCCATGTGGCATGCATTTCAACACATGCAGTCGGAAAATTGAGCAAAAGCCCGCTCGCTTTCTCTCTCTCTCCCCTGGTCCCACTTGCTGCAGACTTTGCGTTCTGTGTTGAATTAATAAAAAACAATTGTCTCTTCGATCTCACTGCAGCGGACATTCGAGCGGAACTGGAGCGGAAGGGCAACGTCGACTCCTGCACGACAGTCTCCGTCCTTGACGCCTTCCGCAACCTCTGCGACGGTCACCACAGCTGCAGAGTGGAGACGAGCGCGGAGAATCTGGGAGTCCGGCCGTGCAGCGTTTCTGCAGTCAGAACTCTGTACGCCCAGTACGGGTGTGTGAGTAGCAATCCGAGGTCGCGGGTCGTTTATTCATGTTGCTCCGCTTTGGAGAAGGACGAGAGAGCGGCGGCTCTGGAGGGGGCGATGCAGGGGGCAGGGGCCTCGAGCATGGGATCCCTCGCAGGCATTCCGGGGCCGTCGATGAAGTTGGTGAAGGGGGCGGTGTATCATTCCAAGTACTTCAAAACCGCCTGTTTCCCTGCAAAGGACGGCGCTGAGCCGGCTCTGCAGACACAGGAGGCATTCGGGCAGCTTGAGTGTCCTCTGGGATACTTCCTTCAGGTAAAAGGGGGCTGCGAGAGTCGAGAAAGGAATCAACCAGGATGGATTCAGAGTGAGAACCACAAGGATCGATCGGCAGTGGATTTACTGCTTGAATTGTCTATGTGTCCTTTTTTCTTGCAGCCCTGTTCTGTATTCTCTTTTCTGTATGCTCAATCGGATCATTTCTCTCTCTCTCTGTGTGTGTGTGTGTGTGTGTGTGTGTGTGATGGCAGGGGTACAAGGTGCGCGACTGCGAATCAGGGGGCGACCGCAGAATTCTCTATAAGTGTGCACTGATCGACAGAAGTGCGTAAGAACAGAGAGAGCGTTGCTGCGTGGACTTCCATTCGTTCCTTCTCTATGCCCTCGCTTAGCAGCGAATTGTAAAAGATTCCTCTAGAAAGGAAAGGCAGTGCACATTTCTACACAAGCGAATCGGAAAGCTGGTGATAGCATATGTCCGCTTTTTCCCTTTCTGTTCTTCGCATAGGTGTTTTTGGGTGTTTTGTGTCTTTTCTGGATGACGAACCATAAAAGCGGTCGCCTGCCCGTCTACCTTCGCTCTGAGCGCTTTCTGGTCTTCTTTGCTTATTGCTTGCTGAGATCTTTCAAGAAACACAACTCTCCGCAAACGTGCGACACGCTCTCTTGTTTTATTTGTTTCATTTCCGTGATCGACCCCCGACAGGACCCTGGCACGTCCGTCCAGCGAAGGGCAGGGGAGCGGGGGTGTGCGAGCCCTCGTCGACTGCAGCTACCCGGTTCCAGTTCGACTGCAGACCCAACGGCTTCCTCTCAGACGTCTCCTTCGACTCGTGCAATGAGGACACCAGCACAGGTGCGTGAGCGTGCAGGCCAGCAGAAAGGAAAATTTAAAGAGGAAAGAAGGAGAACAGTCTGGCGAGAGAGAAGTGCATCTATCTTTCGGTGTTGGGCCCCATCTTGCCTGCCGTACAGACAGACAGCGATTCTTCACGTTTTCTCTTGCGAGATTTTTTAAATAAAAAAGGTTGAAAGAGAAATATGCGACTTCGATACGCATCCAACGCGTCTCTCTCTTTACATTTCTGTGCCTGCAGCTCTGGCCCTCGTTGCCACGGGGACCGGAAAAGGAAACGCAGGGCAGCACCGGAGTGGGGAGGCTCCTGCTGACCATAATGTCTCCCTGCCAGCAGATGGGGCAGCAAAAGGAAAGGACAGTGAGGAGAGCGTGTCCCTCATTCTGCAGAGAGCTGCTGCTGGAAATTTGAAGGTCGGGGGAACGTGCACCGGTCTGCGACTGGAGGCAGCAGACGACGCCCATGTTCGGTTTGAGTGCCAGTCCCATCACACAGACTGGAAGGCGTTGGCCGGGAAGGCGGGAGACCCGGGTTCCTTCGGTCTGGAGACGTTTATCCGCATGCCTCAGGTCCACTGTCTGCACGCATACGGGGAAAAGTCAAAGAAGAAGAAATCGGGAATCCTGGGTGATTTGAAGGTCGAGATTTCAGCAGACGGTTTCCAGGCTCGGTTTGCGTACACGTGCTGTCTGTCAACGAGGGAGGAGTTGACAGGGAGGGAGGGGCAGGTCGTTGTGAAGGCCCAGACGGCTTGTGCGCCTGTGAGCGACCTCGAGGGCAGTGTGCCCGACAACCTGAACTTCGGGTGCAATGGAGGAGACAGTGGGTATGGTTTGTCTAGCTTCAGCTTCCAGCCGTGCGTACCGACTAACTGGTGGGAGCCACAGGGCTGGTTCCGTGTCAGCTACTACTGTGCTGCTGCGAACTGGGTGAACCTGAGTCCGGGGGCGGTGATGGACACGGAGGACTGGGGCCTCCCTCTCGATGACACGCTGAGCGAGTGCGAGAGAGCGCACTACTACTGTGAGGTCTGTTTGCCTGCAAGCTTTCCTTTTTGCCTGCCTGTCTGCCTGTTCGCACGACTGAAAAAAAGAAACAGACCTTAGGAGATTGAAAGAGGAAATGGACAAAAGTGCTGCCCAAGAATAAAGGGACAAGAGAGGGCAGAAAGTAGGATTTCTTCCGTGCAGAAAGCGCCGAAAGAAAAGAAAATATGGCCGTCCGTCTTTGTTCTCGAAAGAGAAAGAGAAAGACAGAATCAACACTTGAATGAATAAATGCAGACGGGAGGATCTCTTGCTGTGTACAACGGGAGGAGCGCGTGTGACGAGGCGGCAGAGTGCGAAGAGCTCTGCGGGGAGGTCGACGGGTACAGCTGCAGGTTCAAAGACTCCAGATGGGCCCCGGTACGTTGCCCTGCAGCCATCATGGGCATGCATCATCATCAGGATGGGAGGGGAGGATCGAGCTAGGGCGGGAGTCAGGAGTGGATTTTGTTGGGTGGTTTTGTCAGCGCGCGGTTAGAGGAAGAAAAGTTGAATAGGGTTGCATGGGGAACTTTTGATGGTCTCACACTTGTTTGCTCTGCCCTTTATACAGCATGCACTCTTGCATCGATAGAATCGATCAAATTGAATTCAATCAAATCTGTCGGTCATCGAGACCAGATCTGCAATTCAGGAGTCTGGACGGTTGCAGCTTGATCAAGTGCTGAAACTGTTTTCTTTTACGGTCCCGGTGGCATCTCCCTTTCTGCATTCGTGTCATTCATTCATTTTCGTTTATTATTGTCTTCCTGTTTATGTCGTACAATTGCTGCCGCACGCAGAGGTCCACCTCAGAGTTGCAGAAGGCCTCCTCCATTTTTGTGAGCGGAAGGTCAAACTCGAGAAATGGAAGAAGGAGATCATCTCAGTGGAGGGTTGGTCGGTCTGCTTGCTTGTCTGAGTGTTTGTCGTTTTGCTAATTGTGCTTATCCTCCCTTCCTCATTTTCGGCGTTTCATTTCTCTCTCAATGCCTCCTTTTCCTATCTCCGATTTTCTTGAGTTGTTTTCCTCGCAAAGCAATTCCATTCTGATTGGTTTTTTAATTCTTTGTGAGACATTGCTGAAGGCCTTCCCCACTTTCTCTTTCTCTTGTGCTACACACCTTGAGTGTCGGCCTTTTCCTGCATTCTACAGTTCAAATGTTTGAGGATGGATCGTGTTCACGGTCATTTCAATTGTCGAGTCGCTCAGCTGCTTGTATATTCCGCTCAGCTATTTTGCTTGCTTACTTGATGGCTTGCCCGTTTGCAGATTCCCAGACCAGGCGCTCATACGCACCTGCACGGTTCTTCCCTCTTCAAGCGGTACAGCTCGCCTCTTCGGGCTCCTCGGGGATTCTCTCACTCTTCTCCCTCTGCAAGCGCCTATAGAGGCTCCCCCACTTCCAGACGAGGAGGGGCGCACCGCACCTCAGCAGCCTCTCGCCGGGCCCGCCATCCTTCTGCCCGCCATCGTCGTTCCCTCCCGGAGACCGCAGCGGCTCCTCGACAGGCAGCTGTTGCGAGACGAGCCTTCGCGATCAGTCTGACAGAGCTGCATTCGGAGGTTTCTGATTCTAAAGACGAGGCAGAGTCCCTGTCTGTCGGTTCTTCCCACTTGAAGAAAAGCGCCAATTCCACCTCTCCGTCTTCCACCGATCCCGTCAAAGAGGAGAATTACGTGACTGTGACGGGAGACGGAAACGGTAACGCGGGCTCAGCCGCAGACAGCAGCAGCGAGACGAGCTCTGCAGGTGACGATTCTCCCGTTGAGGAGGCCGAACAGGTGGAGGGGAGCGAAGAGGCAGAGGAGGAGGAAGGAGAAGAGGAAGAAGAGGAGGATCCGAGCACCCAGTTGAAGAACATTGCCTTCAGCACATTCTCGACTGACTCCTCTGAGTGGGGCCAGGACTTGGCCAACCTCTGGGGGAGCACGGCGGATTTGGCGGATATCGCAATGGAAGTGACTGTCGAACAGACGTGGCTGGACACTGAAGCGTCAGTCAGCAAAAGCGTCGCGCTCGCTTCTCCCCGTTTCCGTCCGTCTCCCTCCTGACCTCACTCCACCAGTTCCTCCCTTCGTCTGTCCGTCCGTGTGTGTGTGTGTGTGTCCTTATTCTCAGTCCGCTACACGCAGGTGTACTTGAACTTTACAGACACAGAAGGGTTGTGCCATGAGTTGCTGGTGTCCAGACCCTTTCACTCTAAATCGTTCTGGTCTGCTTCATTTCGACTGCATGCCTGATGCTTCTCTTGGTCTCTTCTCTCGTGTCGGCCTCGCCGCTCTCTCTGTGCCTGACTGAACATGCTTTCTTTCGTGTGGTTGCGTATCTGCATGCAGATACTTCTACAACATGGTGAATCACTTCGCGACGGATCCCCTCGGTGCCGCCTTCACTCTCGCGATGAATACGGACTCGGCCATCAACGGCCTTTCTGGTACCGCCGTGGGAGACTTCGCGGCAGATTCCTATGCGAGGGCGTCGGGCCGAGTGACGGACTCGATGATGGGCCGAGAGGCGGGGGCCACGTACCGCATGCAGAAGATGAGGGACGAGGGTTTCGAAGGGTCTGATGAAGAGTTGGAGGAGCAGGTGCGCTCGGACATGGCGAGAGAAAGGGTGACAAAGGAACGTGTGGATAGGGAGAAGGAAGAGGCGAAAAAGAAAGGAATGACCCTTGACGAATACCGCAAAGAGAAGGCGAGGGGGCTGGGTATGACGGAAGCCGCCTACATGGAGAGCCTAGAAGAGCAGGATGATTTGGAGCATCAGAGGAATCAGGATGAGAGAGCGGCTCAGAAAATGAGTGAGCAAGAGGAGGAGGACAGAAAGACGAAGCATGTGGACGATCGGACACGAGAGCTTCAAGAGAAGAATGGAATGACAGAGAAGGAGGCCAGGGCAGAGGCTGAAGCAGAGGCCAAGCGGAAGGCGAATGCAGGGGAGGAGGCTGCAAAGAACGAGGAGAACCGAATCAAGAAGATGTCGGCAGATGATAAGAAGAAAGAAGCCAAGGCGGCCGGGTATCCCGATACTGAAGAAGGCGAGTCTTCCTCTCTCTTCTTGTCTGTCTCTTTTTTCTGTCTGCTTTGCTGTCCCATCTCTTTTACCCCTTCCTTCGTGGACTTACTTTCGTCTCTCCTTGTTTGGTGTGACGGAATCTTTCTTTGTTGTTCTTTGAAAGACATCGGGGAAGGAACCGAGGCGTCTTTCAACAGAGTGATGAAATAAATGGTCAGGGGGACGTGAAGTCAGTGCGTTACCTTGTGCTCTCATCCTCCCTCACTCTCCTCTCTCTCTCTCTCTCTCTCTCTCTCTCTGTATAAAGCATGCAGGTCTGAAGCAGTGGGAGGAAGATCAGAAGAGGAAGGCCCGAAATGGGGCAGAGAGGGAGCAGAAGTTGAAGGAGGACGACGCTGCTGCCCGAGCTAAACGAGACGGGATTTCGAAGGACCAGGCCTTGAAGGAAATGGACGAGGAGGAGAAGGCAGCGCAGAAAGAGATCGACAAGCAGAACGCGGAGCGCCAAAAGAACGGTCAACCTCCTTTGACAGACGAGGAGAAAAAGAAAATCAAGGCAGACACGGAGAAGGACGCCCAGAAGCAGAAGTTAGCGAAGGAATCCCAGGCCTATGTCGACCAGCAGGAAAAGGCTGACAAGTACAACGCCCAGAAGGAGGGGATGTTGGTAGAGGAGTATCAGAAGAAAGAGGCAGCGAACAAGGGATGTGGAGAACCGGGGTCGAAGGAGTGCCTCACGAGGAAGCGAATGAAAGAGCATGAAGAGAAGCAAGCCAAGAGAGAAGAGGAGTATCAGAAAGAGAAGAAGGACGCCGACAAGAAAAAGAATGATGCAGACAAAGCAGCCCAAGACCAGGCAGAGGCATCAAAGAAGGCCAGAGAGATACAGAGTTTGCCTGAAGATCAAAGAGAGGAGGCAACAAGGAAGGAAGCAGAGGAGGAAATGCAGAAAGAGCAGAAGGAAGAGAAGGAGAAGAAAGAGTCAGGAGAGGAAGAGAAAAAGACCCCGGAGGAGGAAAAGAAAGAACGAGAGGCAGAAGAAACCAAAAAGAAAGAGCAAGAACAGGCAAATGATGATGCAAAGAAGAAGAAAGATGGAGAGAAGGAAAAAGCAAAAGAGGATGCGAAGAGTGCGGATGATTTTGAGAAAGAGATAAAGGCAGAAGAGGAAAGGCAGTCGAAGGGTTCCTCTGGGGACGACCAGAAGAAAAAGAACCAGAGCGACGCAAGCTCGGGCGATGACAAGAACAAGAAGGTGGACAACAAGAAGGGAAAGGAGAGCGAGAAATCCGACAGAAAGAGGTCGAATTCTCAACCTGGGTGAGTGCCTTCCCTCCTCTTTTGTCTCCTTCACCTTCATTCCTGTCTGGACGATCAACCTTTCTTCTGTTCGTTCATTGAGAAGCGCACATAAGGCTGGTGGAAGGAAAGTATGGGGCGGGGTGACCGTTGTGAATGTGCAGACGGCTATTTTCTACCCTTTTCAAGATTTCCCAATGTTTGTCTCGGAATAGTGGAAGTGCAAACAATTTTGGTGGCTGAGACCGCAAAGGGTGGAGAAGAGATACGAGACGCATCATTTAGAGAAGAACGGTCGTCCCTCTACATGAGAAAGAACGGTCCACGGGTCGGAATGTTTACATAGTCTGTCGGTCTGTCTGTTTTTCGATTGCAGGTACATGAAGGACACGCAGTCCTCGAAGGCGAAGAAAAAGGGCGGCAAGGGCGGTTCGGGAAATTCGGAGAGATCCCGAGGGGGTGGAAAGAAGGACAAGTCGAAGAAGATGACTAAACAGTCAGGGAGGTCGGCGAGCCGCTCCTGTAAAAAGCGGAGAAAGATGCTCACGTCAGTCGGTACTAAGTGAGTGAATGTTCTTTGCACGGTAGTGCGGCGTCATTTTATTTCAAGTTTCTGAGTGGGTGCAGGCAGACAGGTGATTTCTTTTCACGGAGGGTTGGACGGAGAATGCGAGGCAGATTTGGAAGGAATACGAGTGGGTTCTCTTTCCTCCATTCTGCTCCCTTCACCCGTTTTCAAGGGTCTGCACTGCCAGGTGAAATTTTCTCGTGACTGAATACACGTCTAAGGGAAAGCGTACAAGTAAGAACAAACACGAAGGGTTATTGATTGCGTGTTTGCAGAGAGACTGGGAGCACCTCTGTACATGGACATGTGAGGGAAACCCCTTCGTTCCTTCAGATTCCTGATTTTTGTTAATCCTGTCTCTGTACTTCCTGTCTCTCTTGATCGAGAACAGAAGGAAGAGCGCGGATCAATTCGGGAAGGGGAGTAAGGAAGGAAAAGGAGGAGGGAGGGTGAGCCAGCAGAATACGGAGAATTGACCGAATTGATCATTGATCTATTGCTTCAATCTTCATTCCTCGCTTCCACAATCCGGCCAGAGCTACGCGCATTATTTCGGGAGAGTTTTTTGAAAGAATCTCTCCGCACTTGTCTCTTCTTGAACACATCTGATTGTGTCTCTCATTCGTTCTTCAAGAGCTGCGAGTACCGGAATGGAAATTAAAAGCAAGATGGAGAAGCGCGCAAGTGATTGCGACGGCAGAAGAAGAAGCTTTAATTTTCGTGTCGTTCGGTTTCAAAATCTCCCTCACCCTAGCTTTCCATCGCGAGTCCGTGGATCCTCTTCCTGTGTGGGCGTGTGTGACTAAATGAGTGAGTGAGTGAGTGAGTGAGTGAGTCATTTTCCTAATGACAGAATCTTGGGTGGGAGGGTTGGGGCTCTGTCCTTGTGGGCAGGGTAATTTAAATTAATTGTCCCCTGCTTTTCCTCTTCTCTGTATTTTCCTGCATACGCCTTCCCGCCTGTCCTCTCTTGGTCGGAACTCCATCCATCCCTTCTTTTTTGTCTGCGCCCCCTGACGGCCGAGGAACCCATGCACGGGCGGGCAGACACGATCGTTGGCTTCTGCTGCAAGGTGTCTGCTTCCTCGTGGTACACGTCCGTCCTCGATCCCTCCCATGCTGCTCTCTGAGTGACTCGCTATTGGTTTGAGCAGGGCTCGCCGGCTGGTTGGAAGCATAAGCGCTCGACCGGAACGGCCAGTTAATTCTGAATCAGTCATGCATGCAATCAGGGCGACCAACTGCATGGCAATTGTTGATAAAGCGCTGGTGACATGGCATGCGGAAGGGAACAACGCGACGTGGTGGGGTGGGTGGGTTTGTAGAGAGACTGAATGGTTGCCCAGCGTATGTTTTTACAGAGAAAAAGGATCTGCAGAGTTTGTTTGGGGTGGTGCAAGAGGGGGGTTGGGAAAATAAATAACCGAGCAGTGACTGTTGATGGCATGGTTCACGGCGTCCGGGGACACCGCCTGCCTCAGTCAGATGACCTGCTTCTTTCTTGAAGGCTTTTCTTCTCGGAAGTAAAATTCCGAAACATTCTTTATTCACGGGTAATGACATCACACGTCGAGCGTGCGCCCGCTGAATAACTTCGAGGAACGCTTTGCTGTTGTTCCTCTCTTGGGTGAGGGAGAAATCAATCGTTTGTACGAATTCGGATCTAGATTCAGACTAGTTTTGGCAATTGCCCCAATGTCTCTGCCTCTCTTTCTATCTGTTTACCTCTGTCTTTTGTTTGCTGAGTGCGTTGTTCACAGCGCACCGCGGCAGGAAAGCATGTCAAATTGGGAGAGGAAAGGGTCGATGGGAATTAATGGGCCATCTGTGATCGTTTTCGTTCTGTGCTTCTACCTTCCTGTCTCGTGTGTCTCGGTTGGTGTGCCTTCATCTCTGCTCATTAATTCGTTTCCGGACCACTTTCAGTAGGAGGCCGCGTTCGTGAAACAGCCACCCCTTCACAAAAATGGATCAAAATGAGCGGAACGATGGGGAGTGCATTCGTTATTGAGATTGAGACGAAAGGAGACTGCACGGGATAAAAAAGGCACAGTTTGATACATGTCTCTATGGAATGTTAAAAGTATGTTATACATAAATAATAATCATTATGATGCCAGTGTATAATGTTTTCACTCATAGCTGTATTGCATATATATACTATTTATATTCATGCATGTCTCGAAATGCTACTAATTGCCTACTATCATCTTATTTATTTGCTAGTTTATTTGCCGCCGCCGCCGGGCCGGCAGTGAGAATGTCCTGAGAGGTGTGAAACACTAAGTCAAATAGTTCATGCAGGCCGTCAGGTTCAAAAACCATAATTCTATTTCATAGCCATTTCTTTCATGCATGTATGCACGATCGTAAAATTTATTTACTTGTTGCAATACAAATAATTTAAGTATATTTATATTAATTCATGCAAACAATTTAAAATTAGAATAGACGTCGTATTAGATGATATATGTAGATATATATTTTAAACAATCGTTTAACTTTCACTGGCTTCAAACAAACAATTCTTCAATCATCTTCAATTTTTTTTGTTTGAAAAGTTTTTTGAACAGTTCTATCTAGAATTCTATCTTATTTGGTTATTGCACTTGCATTAGTAGACTCTTACACTATCTTACACTGCAAAAACAGTTAGACAATTAACTAGTATTTCATGCTAAATTCTGGGATAAGTTACATAAACGGTATTTGTAGCTATGCTCAAAACTTCATTTCACAAATTATTGATTTCAAAGTAATGGGGGGCATTGACTTAAAGTTCTTTCTTCGCTTTTAGCCTGTTATTGTTCTTCTTTCAAGTTATTCTGTCTTGTTTACCATCTCTTTTCGCTATATACCAGCTCTATTACTCGTTCAATTAGTCGTTCGACCTCACACCGACACATTTGACGGTCCTCTCTCTGCACGCCTTTGTGACGCCTGCTATTCAGGGATGTTAGTCACTTTTTATCCTTCTCTCATATAACCAGTGCGCTGCCTATTCCTCCGTCCTCCCAGTAAGTCATTCATTTAAAAGAAAAACCACTGAATCGGCGCTGATCGATCAGGTTTGCATCCCAAAGCTCCAAGGAAGTTCCTTGAAAAAAAAAAAAAAAGCCCACTTTTTGTATTTAAAAAACACTGATCGACCAAATCGGATTGGCTATGCCCCCTGAAGCTCCTCTTTTTCACTCCCAAAGATGCTGTCCATTTCGCTGCCCTTTAAGGCGCACTCGATGTTAGAGGATGAGCCTCCAAGGAGAACAGTCTTGGGCGTGTCCCCCCCCAGCTCCGCGACTCCCTCTCGAAGAGGCCCTGTCTTTTCCTTCTCCTTCTCTTCCTTACCCCCTCTTAGCTTGGTCTCCCCGCTGTCTGTCCCAGGGAATGAGAGCCAGCCCCTTAGCTCAGTCTCCCCCCCCAATTCTGTGGGGAGAATCTTCGGGTCGAGGATGGCGACCTTACTGCGAGTGCGCTCGTCGAGCCAGCTGCTGATGACTCCGAACGCCCAGGTGAAAATTCCAGGGGCGTTGATAATCAGCGTCTTTAATATCCATTCTCTCTAGGTAGTGTAAGGCGCCCGCGTCTGCCAGCAGGCGGTAATAGCGGAGGTTGGTTCTCTACATATAGAGGCCCACCCGATTCCCTTCAGGTCAATGATGACCATCAAAGACTCCTTACCCGGTCCCAGTATACCCATGCACCGTTTTGTGACCTACGTATTGTAGGCGATGCAGTGCTTTGCATCTAGTACAAGCATTTTGGGTACATGGAAGGCGCCAAAGGCTTTGTAAATCACGGGGCGTGACTTCCGGTCTTTGCCAATGTATCTATAAGGGAGGGCGTCCTGAATGATAGACGAGTCACAGCCCACAGTCTCAAGAAAGGCAACAAGGGAGAGCTTCCAGCAGATGCGTTAGTAGTGTTTCAGGCAGTCACACACTATGGTGTTAGAGAAAGAGGAGGGAGTACAATCAAGGGCAGCGATAGCGAGAAAGATTGCAGAAAGGATAAATAGATGAGACAATAGGAAGATTGACTTGTTGGTGAGAGAGAAGGGGCAGGCAACAGAAGCAAGAGTGGGGAGAGAAAAGAAGAAGAAAGAAAATGACCCTCACCATGTAGTTAGAGTGTTCACTTGGATGATGTGGAGGGGGCAGGTCAGACAGGCAAACAGATGGCTCATAGGAAGGCTACAGAAAGCGGTGTACAGCCCAGATAACCCAGATCCAACCCATCTAGAGAGAACAGTTGGAGACACTCTGAAGCTAAAGCACCTGCCCCCTGCTGAGATTATAGAGGATGCACTGAATCAGATTCCCGAGCCAGCAACAGGTCTCTCACCCATACCGAAGTAAATGTTTACAGAGAAGGAGGTAGGAGAGATGGCAAAGGAAATGCAAGGAGCGGGAAGGCCCAGTGGGGTAGATGCAGTGGCAAAGCAAGATGCGCTACTCGGCGCTACTTAGATATGGGGATGCCAGCACGGCCCTTAGAAAAGAAGTGGCAGCCTTGAGGGAAAAAATAGTAAATGAACATGTTGAATGGAGGGGGATTGCATTTTTCCAAGCACAGTGGAGGTTGCACTACCGAAAAAATATAGGAGGGTCAGGCCGATTGGAGTGAAAGAGGTGTTGATGAGACTCAGTCTGATAGGAAAACTCCATACAAAGAAGACAGGGGGGGATTCCGAAGCAGAGGAAACATGTGGCACCTACAGTGCGGGACAGCGGGCAGAGGTAGAGGCGGGTGCTGCATATATGAGGCAGATGTGGGAGGAGGTAAAGGAGAGGGATATTCTCATACTTGCAGATGCTAAAAGTGCTTTCCTTAATCTGAATAAAAGAGTACGACTGTGGACGGTTTGAATTCTCTAGCCGTCAGCCGCACGTTTTGTTTTTAATATATATCAGGCTGGAGTGTTTATGTTGGTGAAGGGGGAGAGAGAGAGAAGCACGTTTCTATGTGAAGAAGGGTCCCAAACGATACCAAGAGACCCACTGTCAACTTTGAATGTTCTTTTATGCAATTGTATCGCTTTTGCTGTTGGTAGAGGTGAGGAGATTTATAAAGGCAGAGTGTCAACAGTTGGGGGGGAAACATTACTGGTTAGGGTGTGCGTTTACAGATGACATGCAGGGAGGGGGGATAGTTGAACCAGCAATCCTTTACTGGGAGAAGCTGGAAGAAGAAGGTAAACCTGTAGGCTATCTGGCAAACGCGTCAAAGTTAGTGGGAGTGGTAA
>JAHBMJ010003962.1:39286-54286 GCA_018398765.1 Chromera velia | reverse complement strand
CTTTTTACGACAAAAGAGAGTTTAAAACTTTGTGTTGAGTAATAAGTTTGTGAGGAAGTTAGTTTAAAAGTACTTCTAAAAGGTGCTCTTCTAGGTGCTCCTAGAGGTGCTCTGGGAAATCTTTCATAGAAAAAAAGAAAAAAAAAAATCTGGAAAGGTCTATTTTTTTTTTTTTTACCACTGTGCGTCGCCTAGCCTCAATCATAAAACATGATAAACATATACGACTGAATTCTGAGATGAAACCATAACTAGCATGAGGCTCAGATAACAGATTAGAAGGTCTGTTCCTAGAAGCGTTCCCTAGAAGTCTTACTTCAAAGTCTGGTTCTCCTGCTAGTCAATCTGGATGCCATGAACACAAGCCGTCGTGAAGCTATATGGATTGGAGTGGCTACGGGCGCGCGCGCTTCCGCTCGGTCCTGTAAGGTAGGCTCATGCGTTCTCTCAACGCCACCGACCGGCCCACGCCAACGTTTAGAGGCGGCGCGGCTATGAGCATTCACGTTACACATGCCCATCCTCCCAAGGCATGTGTTCACACACGATCTCAGATCTCGTACTCAATTTTAATCGCTTCATTTCTTCTTGATGCTCTTTCCTTTCTCCTTCGCATCAGATTCGAATCACACAAGAAGTCGGTATGCAACGACCGACACGGGTTGTTGGACACTGCCACAAGCGTGTATATGGAGTGCCAACCATTCATCTTAAACATCGCTGCCTCAAGCAAACGAGAACGGGATGACGACGTGTGCAAGCGATCAGTCACCAAAAGAAGCTTCATGAATCTGTTACTGCATATGAGCTTATGTAGAGATCGTCCCACAGCCAGTCATACACTTCCATTCATTATCCATCCACTCACTCTGCAAACAATGAATGACAACACCAGAGGCACTCAAGAGGCGGTGTCTGCGCAGTGGAGCTCTCCTCCTGCAAAGTGGTTCTGGTTCGATATGCATCAGGGAGAAAACACCAAAAACACTTTCGTAGTCGGAAATGACAAAGAGATCCTACGAATGCACATGCCAACTCACTTCAGAGAGGAGGTATGCAAGAATACACAGAGAGAGATCAAATGTGCATGAAAAGATAAGAATCAAGACATAGAGAAAAGAATCTGCATCAAGATGCATTAAAAGAAGAATAAAGACAGATAGAAAAACATGAGAGGAAGTGTCTTCAAGTCATTCCATTCAGTGTCAGTATGTCAGTACGTCAATCAGTATGTCAGTGCATCAATCAGTGTACACCTCTCCCTCCTCATGGAAGAAGTGCGTTAGCAACTTCTCAAGTTGTTGTCTATATTTCCTTTTTCTTCTTTCTCTTTCTACCTTTCCCTTGTTTTTATTCCTTCTTGTTCCACCTTTCGTTCGCTAAGCCTTTCATTTCTTCTTCTTCTTCCCTTCATTCTTTTTTTTTCATTCATTCATTCATTCAATCATTCTTTCATTCACTCTTTCCTTCTTTTCTTTCTTTCCTTCTTTCTTTTTTTCTTTCTTTCTTTCTTTTTCTAAGCAACAAGGCGCAAGAAGTCAAGGAAAAGGGTGAGGAAGGATGGATTGACGAGAGCAAAGCAGATGACAAGAGCAACACAAAGAGAAAGAGACAAACATGAATGTTCCCATGACTCCCTTGTTTCTTTCCCCATCTCTTTCTTCGTTATCGAAGTCTGCGGAGCTCCCTGAAGGCCTTGATCGCGTCCTTTGTATTCTTGAGGTTCTCAGGCGGCTCCTAAGTTATTTCAGTCTCCGAGTATCCCTTCCAAACTACACGATACTCCAGCGTCCTCCCTTTCTCTCGCATGTCAACAACCCTATCGACCTCCCACTCCGCCTCCTCGAATCTTGGCAAGAGAACACGGGGTGGAGGGTCTTCGGAGGAGACAGGGTACGCCTTCTTGTAAAAGACGTGGACAACTGGATACTTTCTGACTCCAGCGGGGAACATGAGTTCATAACTCACCTCCCCCACCTTCTTGTCAATCTCGAACGGCCCATACCAAATATGACTCAGCTTGGCTTTCCGTTCGGAAGGGAGATGCTCACTCTTAAAAGATTTCTGGTGCACTAGCGCCCAGTCTCCTGGAATGAAAGTCGCTTCCCTTCTCTTCTGGTCGGCCTTCCTCTTTGCCTCTTCGTTCGCTCTCTTAAGTCGCTCCTTCACCTCTTCAAGGAAAGCCTAGCGACGCAGATGAAAGTCTTCCGCTGCCGTTGCTGTGCATCCTGCAACCAGTAGAGACGGGAAAGTCCTTGCTTCAAAGCCGTAAAGAACTGCATGCGGTGTTGCCTTCAAACCCGAGTGCGTACTTGAGATGCACGCAAACTCAAGCGATGGTAGAAGCTTAGGCCATTCAGATTGATGATCTCCACAAAAACCTCACAACATTGTCTCCAGCGTTCAGTTGTAAATCTTGCTCTGCCCATCCGTCTGAGGATGCCCGGATGATGACATCATCAGGCGGGTCCCTGCCAGTTTGTACAGTCCTCTCCAGAACTCCGCCATCCACCTTGGGTTTCAATCTGATACAATCTCTAACGGGAGACCGTGGGAGCAGACAATATGATCATAAAAGAGGCGCGCTGCTCCTTCTGCAGTGATCATCGTCGCACACGGAATCCAGTGTGGTCTCTTGGATAAACGATCAATCACAGTCAGAACTGAGTCCACCCACTCACCTTGAAAGTATACACGTGGGAGGGCACAGACAAAATCTATCGAGACCGAATCGTAAGGCCGAGCAGGAATAGGCAGGGGTTGCAAAAGTCCGAAGGGCTTCTGATTCGCCTGCTTGTTCCGGAGGCACGCATCGCAGTGAGGAACATAGGCGGCGATTGAAGAAAACATGTTCAGCCAGTAGAAGTCTTCAATCAGTCGCAGGTAGGTTTTCTCAATCGCCAAATGTCCCGTGCCTAGGACGTCGTGGCACTCAAAAATCAGATTTCTCTGCAATTTTTTCATAGGGATGGCCAACCTGTTTTTATAGTAGAGAAGTCCGTCTCTCATCTCCATATGTGACAGTCAAAAGCGCAAGAAAGGCGGCGGCTCCTCTCGCTTCTGTCCCTCAGCACGCAGAGACAGAAAGAACAGGGCATCTCAAAAGAATTTGTCTTCTCGGTAGCCATCTCTGACTTTCTGGAGAAACTCTTCATCTGAAAGGAGGCTGCTGCTCGTCTGCAAACAAATTTTATAACCGATTGCTGCGTGTGCTTTCTCTAAAGGGGGACGCCGAGATAAGGCGTCGGCGAATGTGTTCTTCGCACCTGAGAGGTACTTCAGTTTCACCTCTAGCTCCTGTAAGAAAGACATCCATCTCCTCACACATCCTCGAGCCTCTGCGTAAGATGCTGTTAAGTCAAGTGTCTTGAGGCTCTCATGGTCCGTCCACACTGTTGTCGTCTCACTGACATATGGGCGCCAGTGTTTGAGGAGAAAGATGATAGTAAGCAACTCTTTCTCTCTGATAGGACAGTTCCTCTCCTCCTTCGTCAGCGTTCTCGATGCGAAGGCTACCGGACAAAGCCAACCAACACACGGGTCCTACTGCATCAATGCACCTCCGAGTGCATTCTTCTGCTCAGACACGTCCCCGAAGATCTCAAATGGGCGATCAGGATCGGAGATATACAGGGAGGTGATGTTAATAATCACCTTCTTCAGTGAGCAGAAGGCTGTCTTCATCTCCTCCATCCATGTGAACTTCATTCCCTTCTTCAATGCCTTCGTCAGGGGCTGCGCAATCGACGTAAAACCTCTTACAAACTTCCGAACCCAATTGGCTGCCCCGAGAAAGATTCGCAGCTCATATAGGTCCTTTGGATCCGGCCAGTCTCGGATCAGCTCGAGTTTCAGACGTTCGGGCATGATGCCCTTCGTGTCGATGATAAACCCTAGGAAGTGGGTGCTGTTGGTGAAAAACTCGCACTTCTTGATCTTAACGTAGAGATTGTTCGCTCTCAAGAGATCCAGTACCCACTTGACGTCCTTCACATACTGTGCCAGTGTCTGGCCGTACACAAAGATGTCGTCGATGAAGACTATGACATACCGGCCCAGTGCAGGTCGCATCGCAAGCATAATCAGTCGCATGCTTGCGGGCGGTGCATTCGAGACCCCGGATGGTATCACCAGCCACTCAAACGTTCCCCACCTGGTAACGAAAGCCGTCTTGTAGCTGTCTCCCATTGCAATGCGGAACTGGTGGAAAAACTGACGTAAATCTAGCTTCGTGAACCATCTCTTTCCAAAGAGGGTCTCCATCAGCTCCTCTGCACGCGGGAGTGGGAATGTGTCCTTCACCGTCACCTTGTTGAGAGGCCTGTAGTCGATCACCATATGGAAGGTGCCATCCTTCTTCTTCACAAAGAATGCCGGCGCACCAAAGGGCGACGTCGAAGGATAAATAAATTCCCTGTCCACATAGTCCTTCAACTGCTTCTTCATCTCTTCCAATTCTGCATAGGAGAGGCGATATGAAGGCTTCGCAGGAGGCCGAGCCCCTGGCTCCAGTTTGATCTTGAAGTCCAGGTCTCCCCTCCTGGGTAGAAGCTTCGGAATCTCATCCGGAAACAACTCTTTGTTCTCCTCCAAGATCTCCCTTACTGCAGGGTGCAGGGAGGGAGATGCCATCACTTTTTCGTATTCACAAAAGGGAGACTTCCTTTCCTGTATCCCCTCCTTAGTTCTTGGGTCAACTTCGACCTCTCCCACCTCCTCTCTCCTTTCTCTCTCAACCTCCGTTTCTTCCTTCTCTCTCTCAATTCTTTCCAATCTGCAGAGAAAGAAAAGCGCTCCTTTTCTCACTTCTCTCGTGGCCTCTCTGACAGTCATGGGTCCATCTATCCGAGAACTCTTCTTCTTAGGAGTGGTATCCCCTCGAAAGAGGATCCTCTTTCCTTCGAAGTCGAACCACAATTTCTTTATTTTCGGATAAAAAACAGGATCACGGTCTTCATACCACCGCATCCCAAGAAACAAATCATATTTCTTGAGATTGGTGAGAGTGAAGCTGACCTGATCCTCGTATTCGTTAATTTTCAGTCGACACCCATCCGTGGGAACGTACTCGGACACCTGGTAAGACGGATCCCCTGCAAGTGCTCCCTCGCAATCAGTCAGCCTCCCAAACCTGCGGACAGGAAGGCCATGCGAATGAGCAAAGGAAACAGATATGTAATTCTCATCTGCTTCCGGGTCATTGACAAACAGGATCGTGATAGGGGTGTCGTTCACCATCCCGCAAAGGCGTATCAAAACGGGTCGACGTCTGCCATCACCTGGACGTTGGGATAAACACTGTCCGCGTTTGCCTGCCGGTCCTTTTTATGCTGCCGTGCTGTTCACAGTTCTTATCTGCTGTAGAAGAACAGAGGGAAAAGAGGTTGGTGCAGCGTATTCATTCTCGAAAGGAATGGAGGCAACTAGGTCGACTGACTAGGGAAGCTGAGTACCTGGCGGCCTTTGAGGGCCGTCACTTTCCCTCAGAGCCTCTCTTTGAAGGGGTACTACAGTTGACCTCAAGTGGTCGGTCTCATGCACTTCCCCGTCTCTGGACTCCGGCAAGCGTTGGGGGAATGAGTGCATATGGTTGCATTGGAAAACGTTGGGTCCTCTTCCATGGGTGACCCATGTATCGTCCTCTCTCTCCCCCGTTGCCCTCACTGGGCTCTCACCGTGTCTTCGAGCATCATCTCTCAAATCCACATCCCTCTCTCTCTCCTTATCCTCGTCTCCCCAATACTCATCCTCATACTTGTCCTCTTCAGCTTTGAGACGGGCGGGACGCACACCTGGCCGTCTCCACAGAGGCCGCTGCCCCGAATTTTGGCCCTGACCATAGGGAGGCTGGCGTTGCTCCTGCCCGTTCTGTCGTTGATCGTACCCCCCCCACTGCCTGCGAGGAGGATACTGCTGCTGCTACTCATTCCTTTGGTTACCCCAGGGTGGAGGGACCCCATACTGTTGGTTTTGAATCATTTGCCTCTCTCCACCCCTTCTCCAATCATTCCTCCTGCCGCCACTGGGCTGACTGCTGTGGAGGCCCAGGCAGTCGGACTGAATATGCCCCCTCTCTCTGCACAAGTAATAATGGCCTTCTCTTCTCAGCTGCTGCTTCTTAGCTCAAGAGAAAGCGCTTAGGTCCATGGTTCTCCGTTTTTCTTTTGCCCCCCATTTGACTGCCCATGGTTCCAATGGTTTCCTCTGTTCCCCCCCGCAATTCTCTTCTCTGCTTTCAGTGCTTCTGTGATCAGCTTTGGCAGTATGTCTGGTTTGGGGTGAACCCATCCGATCTCATCGGACACCGCTTTGAGGAGACTTGCCTTGTAGTCGTACATTAAGTCTATCTGAGTCACGTTCGTCAACCGGCGTGCGATCCCCCTGAACTCGTCCGTGTAATCCCATATCCCTTTCTTCGCACAGATCTGTCTAATCTCGGATTGGAAGGTTTCCTAGACGTTGGGGTTAGGGAAGCTGCGGTATAACGCCTCCTTCAGTCCCTCCAACGACGTGATAGGGATTCTTTCTGCCCTGGCCTCCTCTGCCAGCTTCACCTGGAGGGTTGGCGAGAGATAGGTCACTGCGATGGGGGCCTGCTCCTCTGAAGGAGTCTTTGTGATGTGGTATAGGTTCTACCACAAGGCAATCCAAGTGTCCACATCCTCAGCCTTCTCTGAAAAGATTTCAGGCTTCTTAGGCTTCACGCTGGGAGGTGGAGAGGGACGCAAAACATCGCCAGAATGGCTCTGGAAGGAGGACTGAGCGAGAGAACTCTGTTGTCCTAACTGAGCTTTCAACTCAGCAATTTCCTGCTGTTGGTGTTCCGTAATCACCAACAGCTGCTGCACTTGGTTCAAAAGCTGCTCAAACCGTTCCTGGAGTGCAGCCTGGGCCTGGAGGTTTCTTACCAGGTCCATCTCTCATGATCTCTCAATCTTAGTCTGTCAACATGTTGAAACACTTCAATCTGCGCTTCTGACTCCACTCAAAAGCTTCTCAGCCCTTGCCGAACGCGGCCCTGCTAGCACATGAGATGAAACCATAGCTAGCACGAGGCTCATATAACAGATTAGAAGGTCTGTTCCTAGAAGCGTTCCTTAGAAGTCCTACTTCAAAGTCCGGTTCTCCTGCTAGTCAATCTGGATGCCATGAACACAAGCCGTCGTGAAGCTATATCGATTGGAGTGGCTACGGGCGCGCGCGCTTCCGCTCGGTCCCGCAAAGCAGGCTCATGCGTTCTCTCAACGCCACCGACCGGGCCACGCCAACGCTTAGAGGCGGCGCGGCTATGAACATTCACGTCACAAATTTTAACTCTAAATTAAGTTGAATCCGGTTCTGAACTAGATTCTAAACCCCTTGTACAGTCTGTTATACTGGCCTTTATAACTAGCCTTATAATCTACGATGATTCTCCATGCATGATTAAATAGTAAAAACTTTACTTGTGAGTGCATCGATACCAAGAGGTTTCCTTTAGGGTTTCCTTAATATTCCCTTAAGCTTATTAAAGTTACCTTAAAAAAATGTCAATGTAAACTGAATTCGAATTGAAGTGACATTCGTGCTGCCTAGTCTATACATGGAGTTGCGTATCTAAAATTCATTTTAACACATATATTCTAGAATATAATAATTCACAGTTCAATTATTAAATGTTCTTCTGCATTAATTGTAATACCATGATCAGGCAATATATTAGAATGACGAGCGCATTGGAGGCGCGCAAAAACGCAACGTTGAGTCTCGATGGAAAGCCGGCAGCCGAAAGCGTTTACGCTTGTCTTGTGCGTCGACGCCTGTCTCCCCGTCATCCCCCTTCTTGTTCGCATTCCACGTGCGCTCATTCTCTTTCGTTTCAACGACTTCATCAGATGATTCAGACGGAAACCGAACGTCTAGACCAGATGCCATTGCATCACACTTCCGATCAGATGCCATTGCATCACACTTCCGAGCCTTGAGATCGGAGGTCACAGAAGGGACTCCCACGGGATCCAAACCATCCGATTCTGCCTCTGCAACAAATAAGGAATGGCCTGGAACGACAGTATCAATCTGGTTTGTGTCATCGCTGTCTGCAGTTTCTGTTGAAGAAGGGTGTGGCCCTTTCAAACTGCGTCTGCCTTTGAGTTTTAGATCTATCCTTTCTGTCGCTTGCGGGCAAAGCTCAGGTGTCCGCGAATGCAATTGCTGATTTTGCAGATTCCCTCCTCGTTTACCCCCTTCCCTTCTCCCTTTTTGCTTCTGCCTGTCTCTCTCTCGACTTGGTTCCAGGTTTTCTTTCTGTAACCGTGACTGTAGGGGCGATCCACCTCGGTCTCTGTCTCTGTCCCAAGAAGAGAGCTTAGGAGACGAGAGGGACGAAGCAGAAGAAGGTGAAGAAGACAAGGGTGGTTTGGAGGAATTCGAGGAAGAGGACAAAGGGGGTGGCACAGGAGCCATTAGGACAGGAGCTGCTTTTCCTTTTCCGGGCCCCTTGCCTCTCGCTCTTGAGTCACGGTCTGGCTGGGTTTCCCTGCCTCTCCGCTTTTCCATCTGAGATTGGACTCTGTTCCACCCCTCTTCCTCCTCAGACTTTTCTTCCCCTTTGTCGTTTGAAGACGAGCGGAAGGCGTCCTCTTCTCCCCGCAACCTGCCCTGTGGTGGGGGAGGGGTATCATGTGGTAATGCCCTCAGAGGCAATGCATTCACTTCAGTCCTGTGCAGCTCTTTTGAAGAATCTCCTACTCCCCCTTTGGCTGGGGCCTCTCGTGCTCTCGTTGTCAATTCTGGTGATGCAGTCGGAATGTCAAGTCTCACGCTCCACTCCCTCTCTCCAGGCACAAGACGGACTCTCAGAGGCGCAAACGGACGCAGACACACAGACTGAGCCTCACCCCTGTTGTCCACATAATTCGCCTCAATGGAATGCCCATCTTTCAACGTGTCCCCTCCCAAAGAAGAAACGGAAATCCCCAGAACACGGAAACCGACAGACTTGTATGCGCCCATCAGAGGGACGAAAAACAACAATGCCCCGCTTTTGCTTTTATTTGAAAAAGGAAAAGGACGGAGAAGAGACTCTTCTTCTTCTTCTTCTTCTGTAAATTCAGACGCCTCCCCCACTTGCCCTTGGACGCTTCCCTCTCTCCCTTCAAGAATACCCTCTGTCTCCCTCTCTTCTACTTGCTCTTCCTCCTCAACCTCCTCCACATGATCTCCGCCCTGCGATCCCTTCGAGTCAGAGTCAGAAATGATTTTCACAAGGACGGCGTCGTCGTATTCCATTCCCCTCTGGCCGTACCGACTCCTCAGCAGACGGTTGAACGCGAGCGATCGGATACTGCGCTCAGCATCCTGCAAGAGCAAGAGCCGCCCCCACATGATACGGAGGGGCGTGTGGAAAGGAAGGAAGGAAGGAAGGTGAGGTCAGCACGGGGGGCGACACACACATAACGTTATATCAATAGACAGAGTGTTCTGTGTTCCTATCAGAAACGTGACGGTGCAAGTTTGAGGCCACCCACTGCAGCGCGTGTAGGCGCTTGGAGTCCTCTACTGACGCATTCGAATGTTCTCCCCCTTCTTTTAGTCAAGCTCGATGTGCACAGCCGTCAGCGGAGAATATATATTTGATGCACCCTCTGAAGACGTCGTGCAATTTCTTTCTCGTGTGACCGGAAGGGCTCGTCACTCAACCAAAGCATCGACTGAATGCACAGTCAAGCCAAAGGAGACGCAATACATACGTGCACTACACACACACCCTTCTGACCTCGATGGCCCTTTTCTTGGTGTTGCACACTCCGCACTGAGCCTCCAGAGTTTTCAGATCCACTTTCGCATCTCTCTCTCCCTCTCCGTCTCCTTTCTGTGCGGCAGCCTGAGAGAGGGAGGCACCCAGTCTGCATACACGCATAGTCTCCGGGTCATTTTTTGAATGAAGCAGCCAATCGGTCATTGACTCTGAAGAAAACAAACAAACCATGGAGGCAAGAAAGTAAGAAGAAGACATGCACCAGAATGCAGGGACACTCAGAGAAGCCGCACAAGACAGGGCGGGGCGGGAGGGGGGGGTGAAGGCAGGAAGAGGGAGACACGGAGTAGGAAGCAGACCGAGATGAGAAGCGAAGAAGGAGGGAAATGCCCCCGCAAATGCTGAACGATGCCCTCCTTTCTCTCAAAGGAGGGAGGGGGGGGGACAGGGAGAGAGGAAGAGAGAGAGGGAGAGATGAAGAGAGAAAGAGGCAGAGAGACTTGATTCACGTTCTGTGCACGAGGATGTCTGCGTAGCGGCGAATCGGCGAGGTGAAGTGCATGTACGCAGGCAGCTGCAAGGCCCAATGCCTGCAGGCATCAGAACAAACACACACACACACACACACACACACACACACACAACATGAAGGCAGGCAGCAGTAAGGCAAGAAGACCAGACGCGGAGGGTGGATCGACTCTTTTGACCAGACTCACACCAAAATCGAATGCCCCCATGCGAGCAGAGACGACAGGACGTTGCTGGACAGAACAAGACAGAGAGACGTACTCGGCATGCATACAGACCATTGACGATTTCCGGAGGGGAAAAACCGAAGAAAAGTCTGAACATAACATCCATCGAAAGATTGAACTTAGACCCAGATGAGATGAACAAAACCCGACGGACATGCTGTAGAGGTGTGTTCGTAAATATCCGTTCCTCCATATTCACACGAATCTATTAGTGTCATTATCTTCTGCGACTGACTCCCAGGTCTCCGCCTTCGACTCCGCCACTGCGAAGTACTCTGCGGCTTTGAATTCCTGGAGGGCCGCCGTACTCACGGCACCGTAGGCAGAGGGCGAGAGGCGCTTTCTGCACAGGTCCAGAATCTCTGACAGAGGGGGAATGACCGCGCCATTAGAGGTGAGTGCCTCGGTTTTGCTCCCCTCACAGCTGAGTGCATGCAGTTGTCCCTCCTTCAGGGTGCTCGCCTTCTCCTCTAGCTCACTCCTTAGCTCGGCAGGAAGAGACTGTAACACAGCCTTCGCGGCTGCTTCCTCCGTCTTGGGGTGGCGTCGCAAAACAGACTCTTGCCTGTCCCCTTCCAGGAGCCTGCATCGAATATCGATCGATCGTGCACGCGAACGTGAATCCTCCGTGCGCTTGTCTGATTGGCTGCTCTATGAGGTCTGTCTATGCTTTCTTTGTGCTAAATAAATGACGAAAGAAACAGACCTCAATCCTTTCTGTTCTGTTCTGTTCTTCTGATGCCTGCTTGAGCCTGCTGCTGATGTGAAATGATGGACTTCAGCGCTGCTTTTCCCGTTGTTTGTTTGTCGAACAGAAGGAAAAAGAGAGGGTGGGAACGGGAGAAGCGCGGGCAAATCAATCACGATGCAAGAGGACAGACGGACGGCAACCAAACACGCAGGCCGGGGCGGGGGGAGTTCTCTGTCTGTCTCGACATCCGGTCAATTGTTTGCAACTAGTGTTTCGACTGACTGACTGACTGACTGACTGACTGACTTGATGGCAACGACGTGGTTGGCAACGACCATGCACTCCTCCACGAGGTGATGCGACAGGGGTGACGGGGCCTCCCGCGCCTCCAGGGAGGGATCACCCCCGCCGTCCAACCGCAGACGTTCCCCTGTGGCGTCGTCATCCGCATACACAGAGAGGCCGCCAGAGGACAGCCGCCACTGCCGACGCCTTTCCGCCACCTGCGGTCCTCAAGTCAGGAAGAAAAGCAGGGACAGGCAGGCATGAACAAATCAGGGTACGTCAGCAACACTGGACGAAAAAGAAAAAGCAGCGGGGGGTGTGTGTCAAAGTGCACACAGTGCACGGATACACGCATTTGCACGGCGGCGCTTCAGGGGAATTACACAACAGAGGAGAAAGACGAGAGGAACAAAAAATAAAAGATGCATTTTCACATTGATTTGATGCACGTCTTCTCCTCTCCGGAAGAGAAGGAAGCACAGCAAATGAATCAGCTGTCGCAATCCTGAGGGACTTGTAGAATGAGCAGAGTTGGCGACGAAGAATGCTACCTACCGCACACAACAGATTCCATCAGTCTAGACAACAACATGCATTCATTCGCATGCAGCGACCCACCTGAGAGAGCAGAGCAAGGTCCCTCGCAACGCTGGGGGGCGCCTGGATGCGCTCTGCCGCCCTCTCTACAGGCACCCCCTCTGCCCCAGTGGCTGAAAGGAAACCCTCGGCACTCGCGTAGTCCAGTCGTGCTCTCGTTCGAATAATGCCTTTCTTCACAAAGGACAACAAATTTGGTTGCCTCTCTCTTCCTCTGGTGCCTCTGTCGGGGGACTCCACTACCAGACGTCCGTTCAAGTCCAAGTGAAAAAAAACTGAAAAGGACAGCCGGTCGAGGTGAGGCAGAAGAGAACAAACAGACTCAGAGAGATCTCGGGGAAGCATCGGAAAGGTCCTGCACACACACACACACGCACGTTCATACAAACGCATTCTTTCTGTAAGTATACATCTAAACATGTGAATGTAGGCGCGTGTATGAATGTATGTGCATGTGCGTATGCGTGCATGTGTGTGTGTGTGTGTGTGAGAGAGAGAGAGAGCCTGTGTGACCACAGAGAATTGAAGAAAATCCGACCACCAAACATGCGAACCATCGATAGTACAATGATCAACAACTCAATCGTCACAAAATCTCTTCGATCTGCACATCCCTTCATTAATCAATCCATTCATTCATCCATCCACTCAGTCACTTACATCCCATCCAAGTAGACGGTTGACGCCCGTCTCGCTGCCTCCAAGTCGAGTCTCTCCCCCCTCGGAACGAAGTGGCCTACGTCCGCAATGTGCACGCCGATGCGAAGGAGCACGGGGGGAAGGTCTTGGGGATCTGCGCTCATGAGGGCACTGAGGTCGTGTGGTTTGGGCAAAATTTTGCCTTTTGGGTCCGTCAACTCCACTGAAATCGCGTCGTCCAAATCCTGCATGCAAGCGTGCGTCAATTCATTCAAAGAAAACAGTAAAGAAGAGAACTGGAGAAAGAGGCGGTCTGAGTGAGTCCGTCAGGAGAGAGAAAAATGAGAGAAGCCGGCAACTCAGTCAGTGGGGTGGTCTATCTCTGCGTGTCAGTCAGTCAGTGAGTCAGTTAGGCCGGCAGGCAGGCAGGCAGGCCGTTGGTCCGTGATAGAGAAGCCACTGAGTGAAGACATAAGCAGTTCAGAAGAAGAGCTTCTGGATGGTATGGGTCCCTGACCCCGACGCGCCCAAATATTAATTCATAAAGGCGAGCGCGTGCACATACCTGGACTCCACACGCACAGCCACGCGGATACACACAACAAGCAGGCCCTATGAGGTTTGGTTGGTTGCATGGGTTAATTAATTGTCTGTTCTTCCTTCTGACCTTTGCGGTTGGTGGATCGATTGTGAACGAGTCCAAATGCCTGAAATCCGCTCGCATGGGGTCTCTCTCCGCGTCTGCCAGCCATTTTGGTTTGCCGCTTTTTTTGTCCATCCTCTGCAGTTTCTCCCGGAGCTCTTCTACAACATCCGCTGGATGGGCTCTGCACATGTCATAGTGTGTGTGTGTGTGTGTGTGTGTATGTGTGTGTGTGTGTGTGTGTGTGTGTGTGTATGTGTGTGTGTGTGTGTGTGTGTGTGTGTGTACAGACGTACAGGAAGGAAGTCACCTGCCCACACGAAAGAAGACAGGGCAGACACAGACAGCTGTCTGTGTACACACCGAAAGAAAAAGAACAGACGCATCAATGCATACATGCAGGAGGATGGATGCAAACAAATTTCTTCGCTTCCACGTCACATCACTAGGTGGCGAAAGAGAAAAAGAAAGAACGACCGGAGGCGAACAAAAACACACATCGATACAAGAGAATGCTGGCCCACAGTTTTGAGTTGTCAACAAAAAAAGAGTCGAACTCGCAGACGGACCTCCATTCCACTTTATGGAAAGCCAAGGTTGCCAACGCTTCTGCCTTCATGTCCCCTTCCAACCCCATCACATCCTCCACAACTCCTGAGGGACACACATCCGTTTCCCCCCAGTCCTCAAACCGAACCGCACAAAGAACCCCCAATCCTGCCCCCTCCCCTCCACTCTGTACACGTTCAAGAGCTCCAAAGCTTTCCCCTTCCCCCCCCCCTGCTGCCCTCAACGCAGCAACTGCGAGGACCGACTCCGGCTGAGACAGAGAACCAACAGACGGAGAAGACCGAGTCCCGACCTCCACCGCCCGCCCAACCTCCCCAGGCACTCGGACCTTCAACCGGAGAGGGGGGCACCGGGAGTCTCTGCACTCAGTCAACGTTTAAACACATCAACGAACGAACGAACATCAATAAACAGCGTCTGTCTGTGTGCACGCATGCCCAGAAGTTCCTTCCTTCGCGATTCACAGAAGAGACACAAAATGAATGAGGGCGAGATAGGGAGAGAGTCAGATAGAGACGGAAAAGACTCACCGAGGTTGAGCAAGGACCTCCACCTCTCCTCCTCCAGTCTCCAGTGTCTTGGCAATCTTCTCTGTCGCATCCGGTTGAATTGTACACGCAAGGGGACCCGCCAGAGTCTCCCCTCTGCTCACGATCCGCACCACACGACCACGCACAAGATGATCCAGTGGACCACCAAGAGATAAATCCCCTGAGCTCTCCGCACTCTCCCTACGCTCCAAACATTCGACTTGCGCCTCCGGCTTTCCTCCAACGCTCAGTCCCGTCAACTCGCCTCCCGCCTCTGCCTCCACACCCAACCCCGGCCGAATGTCCGCCTCCGTCTCTGCCGCCGTCAGATCCTCCCGCCCCCCCAACTCCTCATCCACCCCCTTCCGCCTCTCAGGCTTCCCGATTACAACAACAACGCGATCCCCCGGCAAAGCGCGGTTCCTTGCACGGTAGCCTGCACACACACACGCACACACACACACACACACACACACAGAGAGAGAGACAGACAGAGAGAGAGAGTCTTTGTGTGTGTGTGTGTGTGTGTGTGTGTGTGTGTGTATGTGTGT